>JAZHYW010026132.1:0-95893 GCA_037355805.1 Ixodes ricinus | reverse complement strand
GTATTGTTCAAGGGTATGGGCATCGTCTTTGCAGGTCTTCGACCTCTGTGCGCCTGGAGGCCAACTGATCCTGCGATAGTTGCTGAATCGCGCATCCTCATTTAGCCGGATACTGCGCCGACGGGGTTATCTGACCGTGTTTTGGCTGCCAGTAAATAGTGCTGAAGACACGATCAAATTCGCAGTCATTTGCCGAAGAAGTCTTAAAACTCCAGGCCGTGATATTTCAAGGTTGGAGAACACGCGGAAATCGAAGTGTCAGCAGGAGTAAACTCGGGCCGCAGCTCGCAGGATCTCTGGCATCGCCAAGCGCCGTCTTCGTACTTCGCACGTTGGATACGATCACCGACACTGCGATTCTGCGAGTGCAATGCGAAGCCGCATGCGCCTGAGCAAAGGTTTTGTTTTCCTTGACGACTGTATTTGTAACTTGCGGCACTTCGCGGCCCAGTGAAACGAGCTTGATTCCAGCGTTCCTGCGGCGACAGAAGAGAGGGTAGGGGAAGGAAGGTACGCTCCATTTTCGTCGTTGATACATTATCAACTCATTGCGCTAGACGTTGTTCGTCCCACTGTGAATTTGGTCAGATTATCAGTGTGGCCGCGCTTCAAAACTTTTCATCTGCTGTAGTTTTACTGTCTTGCTCTACAGTGTTGCTCTTGTTTGCTCTGTAGATTCAACATATCCATACATGCATAAGAGCACCCAGATTGTTTTCCAATCTGATGGAGGCTGACATCCAGAACTACGACCGGTATAACGTGACACCCTCAATACGACGCTGCGATCTGGATCGTATCTAGTTGCAGAAGGCACAGAGATAGCATTTCTCGCCGTTTGATGACGACGGCGAAACTTACTTCTGATGAAGCTGCGGCTTTTTCCTTTCGTGTACGGCAAGAAGACAGGGTTTTGCACTTTGACGAACAAGTGCAGGAAAACGTTTTCAACAAGCTGTCGCCAGACCGCAACGTCTGATGCACGCACTCAAAACGCGAGTTAACGGATACAAGGTGTCGTCTGCTTCGTCGTCTCTATGTGTTAGCATTGTTCGTTAGCGCTAGCATTTGCGTTATTTGCGAGGGGCGTTCATATTATCGGCAATAAAATTGTGCGAAACGGAACAAACAGTGCATCACCATGAGCGCGTCTCCTCTGTTTCGCTATTGTCATTGCATGCTGCTGTTTCGGGAACGCCGTTTCGGGAGACGAAACACAGAATTGCCCGCTACAGTGATCCGTTTTAGATGCGGAGATCTGTTGTTCTTACCCGGTGGCGTCGTAGTCTGCACTCATTATCTACGGTCTCCTCTTCCTATCTTTCCACAGCGCGCGTTACTTTCCGCTCTCTAGCCAGCTGCGTATCTCGTGTTCGCTTCTACACCGCGCGCATGCGTACCCTTCCTTCCTTCAAGTGTGAATAGGTGTGTCTCCGGCAGGAGCGAGGATAGCCCTGGGCGCGCGGGTCAGAAGATGCCAGGGCTTTCCAGTAAGTGGGCTTTCTCAACGTGGCTGTCGTCTGCCAATGTTTTCGCCGCGCCTGCCGCAGCCCAAATTTTCGGCCAAAAGAAATACCAAGAAGGGAATAAATTAATCAAGCAAGAGAGTTATGCTTGCCATTCAAGGAGATTGAAATTATGTAAATATAGCAGAAGAAAAGTTATACTAAATTAAAGAAGAGATCTATTGCGGCAGCGCGACGGGAAAAAGGAGAAAATAGCGTAAAGGATATACTGCGGCAGGGCAGCGAGAAGTTGCAATACGATAGCTGCTGACTCACTAATCTGTTCGATGGCGTGATGGAGCAACAGTCCCGTCGTAGTTAGTGGGTTGGCGTAGGCATGTCAGCATTCACCCCACGACCCACAGTAACGGCCCACTGAAAGACAGCCGCGCAAGAGTGGGCATTACGCTGAAGCGAGCGGCGAGCGGCGTTCATTCGCAAGTTAACAACGTATTAACACTGTTAACAACGTCATTAACACTGTTGTTACCACGCCCAAGATGCCTGCACACTTCATGGTTCTCTCGGGAATTTTCATTTGAATTGCTCCGGGGAGCGTTAGACAACGTCCGACACTTTGTTAATAGGTGGCCAAATACATGAGCATTTATTTGGAGCACTGCGATTGCTGAAGGGCACCTGAACACTCAAGACGAGGAGCTCTTAACAATGGCTCCACGCTGGCATAGACCGCTGGAAAAGGGTAACTTTGAAACATGTCTTGACTGTTGAATTTATCCTCTGCGACAATACGAACTTATGAACGCCCGTGGAGCGTTGTCTGTTTCGGTAACGCTGATTGACTTGATTGAAGAATTGTCGATGTCTGCTGCTGCTCAGGTCTACTAACTTTCCACCGGTTTTCACCAGAGTCATTTACGACGTCAACTCCTGCAGTAAAAAAGGATTACCTGTTCTGAATTAGTTTTCTAAACAGGCCATTTACATGCATGTTTCATTAAACAATGCATTAAAGTGTGCAGCATCCAATGAAATATTCCAGATTTTTAATATTACTGTCTGTTTTCGTGCTGCGATTGCTTCATTAATTGATATCGCGAAATACTATTGAGGCTGTAGGCGGAAATCCAGGGATGATGACGATGCCATCGTCTGATTGTTTCATCGACCGATTTCAGGAATGAGGTTCCCTGTACTACGAAAGGATGATCGACACCTATCAGGAGTTTGCATACACCTAGAAGACAGGCTGTGACGCTTCCCGCATCTGATGCGCTCAAGCAAACAGGCTGAAGCTTGACGAGAGTAGCGGGCCGCGTCGCATCACAGTGCTGCGCTGTGCCGGTTATCTTCTGCTAACGTAAACGCACGACGCATTCCGCGCCACTTTATAATATGAAGGGAGCGTTAGGCGAGGTTCACTTGTTATGCTGTACTAGCAACAATGCAGCCGTCAGCCGTATAAATGGCTGCGCGGAACAATACCAAGCGACACTGCATTCGCAGCAGCGTATTCTGGTTCTGCCGTCGCAAGAGCTTCTGTACCAGTCTTGCCCTCTTCCGTCTGCTGGGACCGGTGCTTACCCATGTCATAGATTATCGCTATACAGTGCTCCGTCGAAGGAGATGTCGCGTTAACTGGGATCATGTCATCGAGTGCAGCGCCAATTTCCCAGAGTCGACGGCGGATGCTGGTATCGCTGCGTACGCGCTGCAAGTCTTCATGTTACATGCCTGCTCGAAAGCACGTTGAGCATCTGCGGTACGTGGTAAATGCGCATCCGGAAATGATGTGGTGCACGCTAGGTGCAGGGGTGTGACATTCCATTGCCATTTTGATGTCTATAGTGCCAGTAACGCAAATGAAATAGCCACACTGCGCCAAAGTAAAAAAAAAAGAGTGCGGCGCATTTGTGGGAAACGAGAACTTGGTTTGGCACATCTCGTCGTTAATTTACTCTATGATACGGGGCCTTTCCCGATTTCAGGCTTCGCTGTCATTTGTACCATATGAAATGAACCAGATTTTTAGGTCGAATACCCAAGTTCGATCAGAACTGGCCTCGAAGGACCAGATCGGTTCACTCTTTGTGGATAGCATGTTCTGTTTGAGAACTTATCTTTATAAAATGGTTGGCTTCATTTTATAAATAGAAATGAAATTTCATCAAAGGAAGAGTTAATAATCTCATTTGTTTTTGTACTGTATTAACTGAAATAACACCACGCTGTCTCTATGTCTTGTCACTCATCCAATCTGAGTTAACTGGCTATTGTCAAAAGTATGCGCACACGAGTCGAATCCTCATCATAGTCTGTCGAATTTCCACTAAAAGCCTGAAAGTCGAACCTGGTCAACCGGGAACCTCGGCCAGGTCTGCGATTAATTTAAAGGTGGTATGTTGCCATATGGTTATACCGAATTTCATAAATTTAGTAAATGTATGAGTATTCGTTTCACTGGCTGTCCTGTATTACTGGTTTCTATCCCCTAAATCTAATTGGCTTACAGAAGTACCACTTGATCCAAAGGATCAATTATTTTATTCAGCTTTAAATCGGTTATGCCTCGAGGCGGTACTGATTGAGGCATTTTATTTTCACCTTAGCAAATTGCCTAGCCAAATGCGACTGCATGCTGCGCCGATGCGCTGTCACAGCTCGCTGTCTGGCCGCGGGGCGTACGATGCTGCGTTATCAAGATGAGCAAACATGTTTGGTTTACGCCTGTCTGAGAGCAACCTTTCTCTAAAAGTGCTATTGAGCGCCTCATTGTGTAATTGTTCATTCGTGTGTCCGTAATTTTCAGTAGGATTTGTCGCCGTGGTAATTTCGGTTTCAGTATCACAGATGCGAGTGCGTGAACACCGATGAATTGAATACACCTGCATTTAGTGTGTATGTGTTGCCTATTGTTTTCTATTCACTTATTACTCGTGATCACTTTTGTTTATCTGCATCGTCTCGAGCGTCACCGATGTCTGGTTGTAGAACCGTGCTCTGCATTTCCGCTTTAAAGTTTCGCATTGGCCCCAGTTGCAGAAGCTCACTGGCAGTTACCTAAAATTTCGTACTCATCAATGCGCATAACTTACGTTTCGTCTGTTCTCTTTTTTTGCTTCATTTTATTTCGCATGGCGTTTGGAACAGGATGGAGAAAACAACGATTAAAAAAAAACTAGATTTATGTGATTTAAATTAAATTTTTTAGTATTTAAATTTTGATAAGTTGTCTTAACATTTTTCTGCCTTAATCTGCTCCAAATAGATCTTTTCTGTTTTGAAGTTGCTCCAAAATGCATAAACTGCTGTCTAAAACGAGTATTCCAGTATGCCCCAAAATCCTGATTTTCTGTCTAGGCCATTGTCTGTTTCCACCTAAACTTGTATGAGCTCCCATGGCGTCGGAGTTGTTCTGTCATTGTTTGTGGCGATGATGATGAAAATGAAACTGTGCCCCTATATCTCGATCTCCTCGCCAGAACGCCAAACTCACCAGCCGGAGACAAGTAAACACCACATTCTGCGAGTTTTTTTCGAGAGTGACAGCATGGGCCGTACAGTGTTTGGCGGACGGTTTTGATCGTTGTCGCAGGATCTGCATGAGAGCACGTTCAGACAGTACCTTGTACGTCTTGTAAGACGTATGAGCAGGATCGCGGCTTCGTCATTCGGTCTTTGTTGCCTTTGCAAATCCTGCGGTTGCCATTGGATGCCATTCATTCCATGCGCGCATATAATAACTTTTTTGAGGGATGTCTCTGTTGTACTTTAGTTTAGAGGTTTACTTTACAAATGGAATCTGCGAGTTGCGGGTGCTTTTCGAAATGCTGTCAGTATGGCCGCACGCACAAAAAGGTTGATGTGTTCTATCCGGTTCTAATAAAGGCTGCGCGAGAACGTCTGGTTTAATAGTGTCTCAATAAAACTATTAAAAATGGCAAAATTTGATGTATATAAATTTCAATTAGTACCTTTCAATAAAAATATGTAACATAAAAAGCTTTACGGCGTTAAAAAAGATTTGTTAGACGTTTTGAAGTTTCGTTTTCTATCGCTGTCGTGGTCTTGGAAGGGCCATGCGGATAATGCGCGTAATTAAGGGTAGGCCGCCACGTAGCTTCAGACATAGATTAGCGGAAGGCGATGCAGGCAGGGTGCTATTCATTGTTGTAGAAATGCGCATGTAAGCCGCGCGCACTTCTGAGCCCTCATGCGTCTGAAACGGCCTGTGCTGTTGCGCCGCCATGACATAAGAGCTGCACCTGCACGTGCCGATTGAATCCCAGGCGATGTGGTTGCCACATTTAGCGGGCGAGATGTTTTGCGGTGCCTCTTCCTATTTCTTGTGACGTTCGAAGCATTTCAGAACAATCACTGATGGCGTTTGTAAGCATGATGGAAGTTGAAATCATTGCGCTCAAAGGAATGTACTAAGTTCTCTATTTCCGCGATCATAGTCATTTCTTTCGACGTCATATTCGGCTAATCGTGTATTGCCATCACAGCGCGCTGCCGTGCGCACGGCGTAGCTTGGCTCCGTTATACACATCTCTGCCACATGAATCTCCGTCAAATGCGGAGTTTGCGCCACTGCGCCAGCCTTCGCCGAGCACGCTGAACCGTAGAGACAGGCCTGGTATGCGGCTCCGATCGCTACGGTAGGCCTGCGCGGTTTTTAGAACTTTGCGACTATGGCCTCTGCATCGAGTAATAACGTTGTGGTTGCCCAGCCGATGCGTCAGATAGTATTTACGTACTTTTCAGGCGCTGGGTGGCAGGCGGCGAGAACCGCAGAGCAGGCATCGGGATTTTGCCTATTTTGCTTCTGCAGTGCACTTAGTGTTAAGGAGAAAATACTCAGTTGTGGAAAATTACTAGCGGAAGGCATGATCTCGCAAAGAAAAGAAAAAAATCGACATGCGCGATAATCTCATCTAGAGTAGTATTTACTAATAAAACTGCAGCTAGTATTAGATAGATTGCAATACTTCTTATCTTTTTAGATTCGATCATGCGGCAATTGCATATGTCCTCCCGTCTATCGTTGGCACGACGCACCATCTTCAGATTTTATGATTTGCATGCGTCATCATAAACAGGAAGGGCGTTCCACAGCGTTCGCCATGGCCCGAGGGGCCGGTTTACTGCCCACGAAGTTCTTGTACACTACTTCGCCAGTTGTCGAGCTGGAGGTTCCTTTCCGCCGGTTTCGGTCGTTTCAATACTGACCGAGCAGCTGCTGCCATGACAAATCCTCCTGGTTCGATCAAGGAAAATCGGGTACCACGACTGTTTCTTGAGCGCTGTTATGGCTGCCGGCTGCTTACTGGGAGATATGCAGAAGCAGGTACGTTCTCACTGAGTTCGTGGCTGTGCTGACGAGCAATTTCGATGTTACCTGAGTTTTCGCAAGCCGCACTCCGCTTGTTGTTCATTATGGCTGTCTACTAAAGAAGTAATGAATTACACTACTCGATTAAAGTATTCATTAGATTACTCAATACTGTCGACGGGTTGTAACGAAACAATGTGGGAACACTCAGTTAAATCCGCTATCTTGTTATAACCGACTTCGGCCAACGAGGCGCGCGCATCAGACCGCTTTCAGCAGCCGCTATTTCAAAACAGTTCCACTTTTCGTTGGCAACCGGCCCGCCTGAGAAGAAAAGTCATTACTGTTATCCGTTAATTTTCCTTCAGATCGACATTTTTTCTGCCGGTTTGAAGTAGGATTTAGTGTTTTCAGTCTGATTAGAACCAATGAATTATAAATTTTCCGTCAATTTTTAATTAATAAATTGTTCTCCTGTCAGAGACTTGGATGGAGGATTCCGCAATATGAAACTTGTAATCGATTACATTTTGAACTAACTTTGTAATCATTTGTATCACTTATTAGGAAGTAATCGCAATATTAATTTCATTACTTTTGAAGTACTAAAATTACTCGTAATCGCCTTCCCTATGGTGGCCCTTGTACAAGTTTCATATTACGGAATCCTCCATCCAAGTCTCTGACAGGAGGACGGTTTATTAACAAAATTGGTAGATTAAGAAGGTAGGCAGTTTATAATTCGGTGGTTCTAATCCAACGACACTGGAGCACTAGAAATCCTACTTCAAACCGGCAGAAAAATCTGTCGATCTGAAGGAAGAGTAACGGTTCCTTTTTCCAGTAACGCCCAATGACTTTTCTTCCTCAAGTGTCGAGACCGGTTATAACGAAGTCGGTTATAACGAAATAGCGGCTACAGCGAAGCGATCACGATTTTCCCTTCTCTTTTGCACCTCGTTATAACCGAAGTCGGTTATAACAAAATAGCGGATTTAGCGAAGTGATTTCCGATTCCCGATGACTTCGTTACAACCGATCTCGACAGTAATTGAGTAATCTAATTGAATACTTTTAATCGAGAGTAGTTGTAATTCATTTACTTCTTTTGAGTAACGTGTACAAGACTGGGTCAGAGCAACCGCATAGCTGGAGGCAAACAAGCGGGTGCGGCGCGAGGCTCGGGTGACGTCAAAGAATTGCTCGCGTCCACTAGGCTGTGCCCTCAGCCACGAACTCAGGAATCTGAGCCGTACCATTAGCTTCTACGCATCTCCCGGTAAAGCGGCCAGCCGTAACGAAGGCGGCAGCGATCAAGCGGGTCGTGGTACCCGTTTCCCCGCAGGAATACGAGGACGAACCGAACCAGGAGGACCCCGTCGCTGGCAGCAGCTGCTCGGTCAGGTGTGGGCTTGACCGAGAAGCAATAAGGCCCGGCCGCCAGGGCACCGAGCACCGAGGGAACTCTCCCCAGCGCTCGACGAACCACCGCCTAGGGACAGGCCGAAAGCGGATGGCCTTTAGAAATTTCGTGAGACGTCGCTCAACCCTCGGACCAAGCATGGCCGAGCGACCGACAAGGTTGCCAGCCTCCTGTTTGTATTGTTTGCACGTACCGTCATAAAATCTGGCAGAGAAAGATGGTCTCCCTCCTTGGCGTTGCGTGCGTGCTTGTACTCTCTTATACCTTACGATAGACCGCGGAGGACACCAGGAGCCATCGAAGCCGATGCGGAGAGCAAGTCGTCTGCTTCTTGTGCAGGAGTCGCGGTGACGTCAGAACGACGCCGTGCTCTGATTGGCTCTGACTGGAGGATAGTGGGTAGACCTCAAAACGAGCTGCCTTGAGGTCTGGCCACTATCCTTCAATCAGAACCAATCAGAGCCCGGCGTTTCGACGTCCCTACGCACTCTCGTCTCCTCCTCTCCCTCAATTTGTACCCGCATACAAAAGTGGTAACCAAATAAGAAAGTTGACATAAAAAAATAAACCTTTTAGAGCTGTCCATATAAGCCTTCTCGCAATTGCCACGTATTCTTGCTAAATCCCGAATCTAAAAAAAAAAGAAGATGTCAAGAGTATTGCAGTCTATCCTATATGCTAGCTGCAGTTTTATTGCTAAATACTTACTTTAAGGTAGAGTTACTACATCGACACGTAATAAGGTTTTTTTTTTTTTTTTCTTCTGGTCATGTGCCGTCCTGCATAAGTAAACAGTTCCACCCTGGCGGATTGTTTTCTCCTTAGCACTAGGGTGCACTGCGGGAAAGCAAAATAGGCAAAATCCCGATGCCTGCTCTGCGGTTCTCGCTTCACTGCCGTACACCAGCGCGTGAGGAAAAGTACGGCTAACGAAACTCACTACTATCTGACGCATCAAAACAGACAACACAACGTTCGAGTACTGCCAGTGTTCGATGCAGAGATACAACCGAACGGTATGTTAAATAAGGCGATAGTCTAAAGTTCTGAAAATTCGCACAAGCCTACCGTAGCGATCGGGCCGCGTACCGGGGCCTGTGCTGATATACGGACGGATTTTCAGCATTAATAAAGCGAAAATAAGATTTGGCGCAATGTTGGCGTGCAAACTCTCCACACATTTTGACGGAATATGTGGCAGGATGTGGCAGGATGTAGCAGGCCAAGCACTTAGCCCCGTGCGCGACCGAAAGCGGCGCTGTGGTCGGCCTTCCACGATTGGCCGAACGCTGACTATGACGTCGGAAAGAGTATTTATGATCGACGGAAATAAGAGGAATGAAAGAACTTTAATTTTTACGGTGTTGGCAGTGTTCCTTTGAGAGCGCAATGATTTCAAGCTTCCCATCATGCTATTTACAAACACCATCGAACTTGTTGTTCGCAAGGTAATGACGTCACAAGGGGGAACCATAGGAGGGCGCTACCAAAACATCTCGCCGCTAAATGGCGTAGCAACCTACATCGCCGCAAAAGTAGCGCAAGGTTCGTCGATGCACGAGGCACGTGCAAGGTGCAGCTCTTGGGAATATCATGGCGGCACAGCGCAGCACTGGAGCTAGATTTCAGACGCCATGAGTTTTCCAGAAGTGGCGCGCGGCACGTGCCTCGAGCATTTCTACAACAATGAATGGCGCCACTTTCATCGCCTTTGGGTCCACCTCCGTAATGCTGTAATGCGAAGCTGGCGTGGCGACGCACGCTTAATTGCGCGCATTGTCCACGTGGCAGCAGGACCGTTGGCGCGGAGATGCCTTTTTTGATAGAAAGCCGAAACTTCAAAACGCGTCCACAACAAGTCTTTTTTTTTTTTTTTAACACCGTAAAATGCTTTTTGTGTTACATATTTTTGTGAAGTATGCTGATCTAGTGATTTTCGATGACGCCCAGCAAAAGAAAAGGTTACTAATTGAAATTATAGCATCAAACTTACTTGTTTTTATTAGTTTTTATTAGGAACCTCATTAAAACCGAACGTTTACTCATTTTCATTAACGAGCCTTTTGGTAGAACCGGATAGAACACATCAACCTTTTTGTGCGTGCGATGCACACGACTTGGCTTGCGTTTCGAGAAACACCCTGTATATACTAAGAGAGTTCTTGTCTGGATTCCACACAGCAAGAACAAAACACCACAAACCTAAAATTATAACAGGGGCGGCTGTCCGCTCAAAAAGAAAAAAAAAGTTATTATGATGCGCACGTAGATGAGATAACATCCAATGGCAACCGCAGGTTTTACCAAAACCTTAAGGCTTTCGAATGACCAATGTGAAGCCGCGGTCACACTGCTCATACGTCTTACAAAAGACAGCCTACAAGACGCTGTCTGAGACGTGCTTCTACCTCGTACGAAGGTCCTGCGACAACGGTCACATAAAAACCGATCGCAAACAGTTTTTGTACGACCCATGACGTCACGCCCTCGAAAAAAAAAAAAAAACTCACAGAAATGTGGTGTTTGCAACGCGTCTCCGACTGGTGAGTTTAGCATTCTACTGACGAGGAGATCGAACTATAGGGGGCACAGTTTCATTTTCATCATCATCGCCACAAACAATCGCTCTGTGGCAAACAACTCCGACGCCATGGAATCGCCTAGAGACAGGTGAAACAGATTTTGGAGCAATGTTTGGAGCAGAAAAATCAGGATTTTGGAGCCGCTTGGGAGTACAAAATTCTCGTTTTGGAGCAGCAGTTTATGCATTTTGGAGCAACTTCAAAGCAGAAAAGTCTACAATTTGGAGCAGATTAGGAGCAGAAAATGTTAGAGCAGCTTATCAAAAATTTAAATACTAAAAAATTTAATTTAAATCACATAAATCTGGTTTTTTTTTTTTAATCGTTGTTTTCTCCATCCTGGTTCCAAGAAGTCATCAGCGCCGATACGCACCGAAATAAAATATGAAAGCAAAAAAAAAAAAAAAAGAGGAACAGGCAAACGTAAGTTTTATGCGCATTGATGAGTACAGGAAACACAGGCTTGCTGCAAAGTTAGGTGGGCACCAGGTACCTCAAGCTTATACCAACTGGAGTCAATGCGAAACTTTTAAAGCGGTTATTTGAGAGCATCAACAAGGAAGCACGGTTTACCACAACCAGACATCGATCGGACGCTCGTAGAAAGGACGTGCAGATAGAAAAAACTCCACACAAAGTGAGTCACAAGGCAAATAGGGAATTGGTAGAAAAACAATGAGCAGCACATGCACGCTAAATACGGGTGTGACCGATTCATTCGATTGTTCACGCACTGGAAGCACGTCTGTGATACTGAAAACCGAAAGTACCCACGGCGACGGCGCCGTCCATTTCGACGAGAAGATTACGGACACGAATGAACAATTACACAATGGAGGCGCTCAATAGCACTTTTAAGAAAAGGTTTACTCTCAAGACGAAATAAATACTTATGTTTGCTCTATCTTGATAGCCTGTGACGTCGTACCTCCCGCGGCCAGACAGCGAGCCGCGTGACAGCGCATCGGTAGCATGCAGTCACAAATGACATTTGGTAGAGCGAGGCTTTGCTAAAAAGATTGAAAAATAAAAATGCCTCAATCGGTACCGCCTCGAGGGCACAGCCGATTTAAAGCCTATTTGAGATAAAATGAATTGGATCCTTTGGATCAAGTGGTAATTTCTGTAAAAGCCAATTGGAATTTAAGGGGGATAAATGAAACCAGTAATACGGGACAGCCAGTGGAACGGCCTGGGAAAAACCAGCCGGTACTAAAAGTATCCGAATGTTCGACTCGCTGTCCGACTCCGCTACTAGGACATGAGTGCGTCCCACAGCGGGTCGACGGCGCCGTATGGCAACATGCACCACACAGCCCCGTCCCAGTGATCACCTTTATGGGGTGTCGCGAACCGGCCGGAGTGTTCGAGTTCGACCAGGTTCGACTTTTTCGAACTTTTAGTGGAAATTCGACGAACCTTGTATTGAGGTTCGACTCGTGTGCGCATGCGCGACAGGCTGGCCAGTTGGCTTCGGATTGGATGGTGATGGCTAAGGGACGAATTAAGGGCAGCGTTGATTGGTTATTTCAGTTAATACAGTACAAAAACAAATAAGTTATTAACTTCTTCAGCGATTAGAACTCGTTTCTTTTAATTGCAACTGTTTATAAAATGAAATAGCCATTTTTATAAAAAATAAGTTCTCCAAACTTAGACATGCTTGTATCAAGGTCTGGCCACACTGTCCACAAAGTCGAACCGGTCGAATCTGGTCAAAAGTTCGAAGGTTCGTCGACCCAGTTCGACCCAGTCGAACCCCGGAAGTTCGACCTAAAAATCTGGTTCGACAAAAGTTCGCGACACCCCTACACCTTTATATAGTCACAAATGACAGCGGAAAGTATGAAAATCGGGAAAAGACTACGTATCATAGGCCACCCTGTACCCGTGCCGTGTACGACGAGATTGAATGTTGCCAACCAAGTTCTCGTTTCCCGCTAAACCAAACGTCGCCGCACTCTTTTTTTTTTTTTTTTTTTTTACTTTGGCGCAGTGTGGCGCAATTTCGACCGATTTTGCGTTTTTGGCGCGAATAGGCACAGAAAAGTGGGTTTGTATCAAAATGGCGAAATGGGCGCAGATGTCACACCCCTGCGCCTCAGCGTGCGCCGCATCATTTCCGGATGCGCATTTGCCACGGCACCGCAGTGCTCCAAGCGTGCTTTCGAACCGGGCATGTGCAACGCGGAAGACTGCAGCGCGTACACAACGATACGCATCCGCCGTCGGCTCTAGGTGCAACGCTGCACTCGATGACATGATCCCAGTTGAGCACGTCATCCTCCTTCGACGAGACACTGCTTGCTTTCGCCGATGTCGTCCATGATTGTCGCATGAGACAAGCGCCGTTCACATACTTGCAGCCGAGTATAGACGGAGAGAGACAAGACTGGTTTTAAGCCTCTTGCGACGGCGTAGGGCCAGATACGCTGCTGCGGAGCAGGTCTTTTGGTGTCGCTTGTTGTTGTTCCCGCAGCCCGGTGTTTACTAATACAGCTTGTTGTTCCCGCACAGCCCGGTGTTTACTAGTACAGCATAACAAAGAAATTGAACCTCGCCTAGCGCTGTATAAAGCCCCTTCATGTTATAAAAGTAGCGCAAGGTGCGTCGATGCACGAGGCACGTCAACGTGCAGCCCTTGGGAAGATCAATGCGGCACAGCGCAGCACTGAGAATGCGACGCGGCCCATACTCTCGTCAAGCTTCCAGCCTGTTTGCCGCTTGGGGCGCGTCGGGGATCTATACTAACGAAACGTCATGCGCAGGCCTTGTCTTCTAGGTGGTATTCATAAACTCCGAGTCCAAGTAGGTGTCGATCATCCTTTCGTAGTACAGGGAACCCTGTTCCTGTCAGTCCGTGCCGAAACAATCGAGACAATGGCGATGACGTCGTCGAGCTCATCGTCGCTCTAGTTTCCGATGAGCGCTACTGCAGCCGCCAGTGGGTTCTGAGGGGACATCGTCGTCTTGATTTCGCGACGGTATCCGGGTGAAATGTCTATGAAAGCAATCGCAGCACGAAAGCAGACGGTAACTATTAAAAATGCAAACATGTTTCATTGGATGCTGCACGCACTTTTTAATACATTGTTTAATGTAAAGAAACATGCATGTAAAATATTTTGTTTAAGAAACTAATTCGGAACGCAACGTTCGTCTGCTTTTTTTGCAGGAGTTGACGTCGTAAACCGAGCTCTGATTGGCTCCGATTGAAGGATAGTGGGTAGACCTGAAGGCAGCTTGGCTTTGAGGTCAACTATTCTTCAATCAGAGTCAATCAGAGCTCGGCGTTCTGACGTCACCACAACCCCTGCAAAAGAAGCAGACTAACTTGCGCTCCGCATTTACGAGGGGCGTTCATAAAGTTCGTATTATTGTCACGAAGGGATAGAGATTCAGCAGTCAAACTCGAATAGGAATTGAGACTTTCTCTACATGTTCGCCACCAAAAGTTACCCACTTTTTCCAGCGATGCACCACATGCCGGAGGCCATTGTTATAGAGCTCCTCGTCTTGAGTGTTCAGGAATCGCTCCACTTCAGCAATCACTTGGTCGCCGTCCTTGAAATGCTTTCTCTTATTTGGCCACACTACAAGCGTCTGTGCCATTTAACCAAAAGTGTCGTAAACTGGGACGTTGTCCCCGAACAACGCTCCCAGATTGGAATGAATATCCGTGGCATTGTTTCCCTTCAAATGAAAAAAATTACACCATCTTCCCGAGGGGAACCATGGGGTGATGCGGAGCATCGCGGATCGTTATTAACGGTGTTATTAACAGTGTTAGTAACGTTGTTAACTTGCGTGTTATTACGTTGTTAACTTGCGAATGGACGCCGCTTCTCGTTGCCGTAGTTCAGGGTCTGCCGCTCGCTTCAAGCGTTTGCACTCAGCGTCGCGTGCCCTTCGCTGCGCAGCTTTGTCTTCAGTGGACGTAGCGTTGCTGTTAGTTCGTGGGGTGGTGCTGACGCTTGCTTGCGCCAACCCACTAACTGACGGGACTGTTGCTTCCATCACACTTCATCGGAAGAACGGAGTGAAGTGGAGTCAACAGCGCTGAACTCGTGGTACAGCTTCTCGCTTGCCTTTATTTTTAATTGCTAATCTTTTCCTTCCTTTTGCATTTTATTTTTATTTTCTCCTTTTTCCGTCGCGTCGGTTCTCCCCGCACCAGCCCCCGATAGATCTCTTCTTTTAGATTTAGTATAACTTTTCTTCTGCTTATATTTACATAATTTCCAAATTATCCTCCTTAGAATTGGCAAGCATAGCTTCTCTTTGCTTGATTAATTTATTCCTTCTTGACTGATTTCTTTTTGGCCGGCCGGATTTGGGCTGCGGCGGACGCGAGCGGCCGAGAAACGCTAGCAGACGACAGCCACAGAGTTGCGGGAAAGCCCACCCCACTGGAAAGCTCTGGCGTGGCGCTGCGACCCGCGCGCCCAGAACTATCCTCCTTTCACTCCTTCGGGGGAACGCGCGCTACCGCACGCTTATATTCACACTTGAAGGAGAGGAGACTAGAGGAGGAGAGTTGCGCATGCGCGCGCGGTGTGAGTAGAAGCGAACCACACGAAGTGCACGCAGCTGGTAGAGAGAGAGTGGAGAGAATAACGCGCAGCTGTTGGAGAGTGTAAGGAGGAGAGTTGCGCATGCGTAGTGTGAGTGCGGACTACGACGCCGACGCCGCGGGACATAGACCTGAGCAAGAGATGCTCCGCATCTAAAAAACGGATCACTGCATGTGCTTGGCACCGACGGGCGGTGCCATTTTGTTTCGTCTCCCGAGCGGCGTTCCGAGCAACTATAGCATGCAATGTTTATACTGTGCGGAAACTAGAGGGACGCGCGCTCATGTTGATGCCTGTTTTGTTCCGTTTCCTTTAATTTTTTGTGCCGATAATATGAACTTTATGAACGCCCCTCGTAAAATAAACGCAAATGCTCTCATCCAAGCGCTAGCAGACGAAATGCTTGGCGACATAGGACGGCAAAAGCAGACGACACCTTGTGCATCCGTTGCTTTCACTGATCGCGCATCCCCGCTCCGCGAGTGCGGCCATCGGACGGTCATCTTGCATGTAGAGAAATCGCGTTTTTGCAGCGTTGCGGAGGCTGGCGGCAGCGTGCTGAAGACACGTTTTCTACTCGTTCGTCGTCATTCGCCGAAGAAGTTTTTAAAACCCTGTGTAAGCGGTGAGACTTGCCGTTGAGAACACGTGGAAATTTTTACGAAAGCGCAGTGCCGCAGGAAAAAGCCACAACTCGTCGAAAGCAAGTTTCGCCGGTCTCGCGGCGTGATCAAAGCTTCCTTGGCACGCCGAAGTGCTGCGTCTCTGTGCCTTCGCACGCTTGGATACCGATCAAGAATCGACGCCGCGGCAAAGTTTTGAAGGTGTGTCGCGCGTAGATGTCTTTGCATCATATATCGGCCACGGAGTTCTGGATCGTCCAGCTGTTCCGGCGAGTTGCTATCAATATAAGGGGGAAAACAATCTGTACGGTTGCTCTTATGCACTATTAACCATGGCTATGTTCCAAATCTACTCTAATGGATCACATGGCAGCACAAATAGAGCAACGCTGTGGAGCAAGGAGAGTTTTCGAAGGCAAAACTACAAGACGGCGAGAATGAAAATCTTTGAAGCGCGGCCCATATGGTCGTGTGCAATCTGTTGACCAATCACAATTAGGCGAGCCGCGCTCAAACGTCTAGTGCAATGAAGTAGGTTGATAATGAGCCAGCACTGATCAGCGATGAGGAGCTGTTGCGCGGTATTCTGTAAACCGTCTAACGACAAAAAGACGTACCTTCCCCCTCTTCCGTCGCCACTGGACGCTGGATCAAGCTCGTTTCTGGACCGCGAGTGCCGCAAGTTACAAATACAGTCGTCAGAGTAAAGTAAAACGCTGCTCCAGAGGCACATACGGCTTCACGCACATTGCACTCGCAAAACACATCCACACGGTGTCGATTCTTGATCGGTATCCAAGCGTGCGAAGGCACAGAGACGCAGCGCTTCGGCGTGCCAAGGAAGCTTTGATCACGCCGCGAGACCGGCGAAACTTGCTTTCGACGAGTTGTGCCTTTTTCCTGCGGCACTGCGCTTCCGTAAAAATTTCCACGTGTTCTCAACGGCAAGTCTCACGGCTTACACAGGGTTTTAAAAAACTTCTTCGGCGAATGACGACGAACGAGTAGAAAACGTGTCTTCAGCACGCTGCCGCCAGCCTCTGCAACGCTACGCAAAACCGCGATTTTGTCGACATGCAAGATGGCCGTCCGGTGGCCGCACTCGCGCTGCAGCGACCAAGCGGGGATGCGCGATCCAGCAACTGTCATAGAGATCAGTTATCCAGGCGCACAGGGTCGGAAAAGGCCACTGCAAAAGGCACTGATGCCCATACCACGGAGGCTCGCGGTCCCAGCCTTCACAGCGGAGGCGATGTAGCTCTCCAGAAAAAAAAGCGTGACCCTCCCACGGTTTTTGCATTTTGTTTTCTAAATTCAAATGACTCCTTTCTTTTTCCCCTCACTCTCTAATTTACAATTAATTTACATAAATTAAAAAATAAATAAAAGTTATGCAGGCTTGGAAGGTCGGGTACTTGGCTGCAGGAAGGCAGCGGTTGTCTAATCGAAACCGAACACCATGCCACTCCGCTCCGTGGCCAACTGGATCCCAGCGTGCAACGCGCGCAGTGTTGCATGCGAGTGATTTTTGAAAGTGGCCTATTGGTCACCTCGCGCAGTATGAGAAGCACGAGTGTATCGGTCCTGACGGCCGTATCTCGGCGTAAACCACTACTACTTTTGGATCCAGCCAAACCAGCGCCTCTTCAAACGCTAACGCTTGTAAATGTATAAAAATATATAATCGCCCTCTCGCAATAATGCCTGCGTAGGCGCTGCGAGGTAACCTGAATAAATAAATAAATAAATAATGTGCGTCACAAAGAAATGCTAAAAGAGCGAAGGTTTCAAATAAAGGCCGATTCAGCCTCAGCATACGAATGCATAGAGATGAATGGTGTTGGCTACAGGAAACGGGCCACATTTCCTCACTGTAAATTTACAAAAATAGTTTGAACTTTTTTGACGAGATAACGGCAAGCTCTGAAACTTTGGCACCTGGTCCAAACCACCAGCGCTACATTTCGGTAGAAACGTAAAATTTAACAATAAAAAGTTTGTTTGTTTTTCGGCGAAGAAAAGTTAAAAATTTTTTTCAGAGACACTCGGCACATATTTGTTTGCAGTTCATTTGTGCCACCGTTCTAGTTCTAAATGGCGCCACACTCGTAAAATAACTAGGTCGTCCGCATTTTAGTACGAAACTTTTTTTCAAGTGACTTAGATAATTAATATTGTATCGGAAACAGGCAAGTTGTCCATAGTGGGAAAACTTATCGCAGTCAAAATTCAAAACCACTCATGCATTTTGAAATTACACCTACTGAGGCATTAGCTTACGAATCATGTTTTATTAGTAATTTCCTGAATGCCATATTTTGAGAAAGTCATAATTGCAGTGACTCAAATGTCAAACCTGCTTTGTATTTCTGACCTACCAGTACATTTTCTTGTTATACTATATGACTGCTTCCTGCTCGTACCACAGAGTGAAGACGCACTCCATGCGGCCTGCCTTGTGTTGTGTTAATAATAATAATAATCTTTATTTCCATTTAAAGAAATGGTGGAGCAAAAGGGAAAAAGCTTCAACAAGAAGCTTGACTGGCCCTCAGCCCCATCGGCAGCCATTGAACAAACACTTTTCGTGCAATGAAGAAAAAAAAAAGAAAAAGAAGAAAAATCATATACAGAAAATTATACATTATCAAATGGGATAACAGAAACAAGACACAGAACGCTTAAATATGTAAAAATATGTTACGCAACTCTTTAGGAGATATTGTTTCTATATTTCTATTTTCTTCTTCAAAGTTGTTTAGAAGCTTTGGAATTAAATACCGAAGCATTTGCTGCCCATAATTTGACCTGCATGTGGGAACCTTCCAATAGTCATTATAGCGGGTCAAATAAACCGTATTATTTTTTCTCATCTAACTATCTCGTTTAAAAGAACACTTTCTTTTTGATTTCATTCTTAAAGGAGCGGTGCAACGATATTCAATTGGAATGTTTTTCACTTTACACGAGCTTACTGGCACTAGTGGGACTCAAGGGTACTCGTACGCAACACCACTGGCCAAGAAACTCCTTTGTTGCGCTGTAATTTCGAAGACAAAACCGAGTGTTTTCATTCAATCTCTCCTTCGCAAAACCTGATGACGTAGCTGGGCGGCAGCAGTACCTCCCAGTGACGATATTTGAATGCGGCTCATAGATTGGACCCGAACATTGCGTGGGCACTCAATTTGGGCTCGTGATAATTACTAGCTCGAGAAGCATTCGGGTAGTGTCCTGTGTCCAATCGCTGCATCGACGACAATAGCCGAACCATAACAATGTCTGGAACTCAGCGCGTGTCCTGTGCCTTGCCAACCCCAGCGCGTGGCTATGATCAACATTGGCGGCATATAATCGGCTCCAGATCACGCGGCCTAGAACTTTTCGGACACCTGTTTCTCCATGCAGAGTCAACAAAATTCTTTAGAGCGATTAACATCACCGAGGGCCAGGCAGCTCCGATGGCAGCGCTCTGGATGTTTAATATTGCCGCGCGCGCAGCTTGCCAAGTAGGCAGCGCGCGCGTGGCCTAACGGTTATAGCGCCTGCCTCCCACGCGAAAAGCCAGGGTTCGATTCGTGGCCGCGGGGACACCTTTTTGTTGACATCTTTATAATGTAATGTTCTGGGGAATTCGAGAACCGTGTTGCTTGTTCGAGGTCAGAAAGTTCTACACGCCGAACCTTCTGGGCCGATTATTCCAGAAGCCCACGCATGTACATAAGAAGCTCCGCGTGGCAAGCCGCAGTCAGTTTCGCCCCAGCGGTCGACTCTGCTCTTTCGCCGACTCCGACGCCCGCGACGCTCTGCTGTTATCTTTCTGTTTCCTTTTTTCTTTTTGGGCACAAGTTCGCCCCCATTAAACGTTTCAGTTTTCCAGTTATTCTTTTGTTTCCTCGCCTGTCCATTCGTGACAATATCAAGTATGCTAAAGGGTGCCTCAGTACAGCACCTGTCATTGAAAGGTGAATATAACGAAGATGGAGCCTCCTGGCGTCATGTTCATGAACTAGTACAGTGATTAGGTATCACAAACATTGTTGCCAGTTTAGCGACTTTCCTCTAACCTCAGCTGTGTTGAGAATTGTCTGGTGGGCTCTTTTTTTTTCTTTCTTTGCAGGCGGCAAGTTTCGAGGGAACTTTTTTACATTTTTTTTTGTGGTTTATAATGTTCTATATTTTCTCATTTCCCCATCATGAATGGCTTAATTTCTGTGTACAGTAGAGCCATACGGTATAGTCACCTTCGCTTATTCGTAGCGAAATTAAAAAGGACCCCTGTTACCACTAATTCCAGGGGCGTTTCCATACCTGCCGACGTAATCCCCATGTTTTGCAGAAGGTCCTGTTTTGGAATAGCAGCAAAGTCACAAAGTTCTGGGTTCTATAATCCTTTTTTTTTTTCTGAAGTGGCTATAGAACCTTAAATTGGGAGACATGACCACTGGAAGTTACAAGTGCTGCCAGACGACTTAGATACCACTACTGCCAGAACGGAACTATGTATAAAGCATGCGAATAACGTCGGGATGGTATGTCATCACATCTAGAATCGGCAGTAACAGCTCACTCGGATGTGTATTGCTCACACCAAATCGTTATGAAACAGGGGACATCTTTCTGTGAAGAGATATGGTCTAACAAAAAGCCAGAAAGCATGCAGGCGAGCTGGTGATAGTTAATTATTTTGTTTAACAGCAGAGACTGTGGTGAGGAAAAAACAGAAAGTGATACGAAGAGGGACGTCTCAGTAGAAGAAAAGAAACAGAAGGGGTTATTGCTGCCATGGGCAACCAATAGTGTCGTTTTGGTCGGCATTCTGGCCAAACGCTCCCTATGATGCCTTTATTTTAAATAATTCTGCTTTCATCGACGGAAATAAAACCAATGTCAAACTGTCAACTTCCTTGGTGTTATCTTGAGAATACGATAACTCCAAGCTCCCATCGTGCTTTTCACACACACCATCGAACTTAGTTTGAACCAGATAATAAGTAGCCAAGATTACAACTCGTGATGTCACAGCGAGGCAAATCCTGGTCGTTACGTCACGAACGGAAGCCCTAAGAGGGCGCCACAGAAACATTTCAACCCTAATAACCTGACACACAAAAAAAGTGATTTTTTATTATTTTATTTCATTTTAGTGTATATGGACTGATAAATCAATCAAGTGCATTACAGTATCAATCGTGCCTCTTCTAAATTTTGAAGTTTTTAATTGTTGAGCTCGCAAAACTGATCATAAAAATGTATTTTTATTAAGAAACCAAAGCTAGGCTGTGGTGTTTGTGGATGAAATAATACAATGTTTGTTGAGTGTGAGTCACTCCTTAACTTTTTTGTGCAGTGCAACATACGTACTGCGGAAAATTTATTGGATCAAATGTAACCTTGGGTTCTGGCCATCTATCTGGGCACCCTTGACTGATAAAGCAAACACCAGAACGAAATTGATTTGTTCTTTCTGTCTCAAAGGAAAGGGAAAGTATATATATGATGCTATGCATGTTGTTACTTTTCTTTACTGGGCTGTACACTTCTCTGTTCTATGAACCTTTTTTTTATAAAGTTTTTTTAGAAACTTTACACAAAAAAGTTTTTGGGAGCACATTAAAGCACAGGGGAGAAAGACAGAGGGTTTCCAACACGTACTGTGAGGCACGGGAATATATTAGGTGGACAATCGAAGAGGCTTTCTCACAGCTTGAGCAGTGGGGGACAGTGGATAGCACTGACAGGAGCAGTGTAGAGAAGGAGCAGACTTGTGTAAAAATGAAGACGACAACAAGAGAACCAGATAAGGCATAAAGAAAGGTTCCAGCAGGTACAGCGACAGGCCCAGACAACATACCTATGGAACTCATTAGGACACCAAGAAAAACAAGCAAATTGAAGTAATGGCATGTGATTAATCAAATAATTATGGGAGGAGAGGTACCCAATGATTGGAAACTAAGTAGAATGAGACTAATATATAAAGGCAAAGGAAACAAAGACAACATTAAGGCATTTCGCCCAATAACGGTAACTTCAGTTATATACAGATTAGCTATGCAGATAGTAAAGCGGAGAATGGAGGAATGGGCACAAGATATGCAAGTAATGGGTGAGCTCCAAACCGGATTCCGAAGAGATAAAAGACTGGAAGATAACTTATTTGTCGCCACACAATGTATAGAAATAGCAAGGAAAAACCAAACTCCTTTATGGTTAGTATTTTTGGACACCAAGGGAGCGTACGATAATGTGAGCCAGGAAAAACTCGGGGGTCAGCTGAGGGAGTATAACTTAGATGCAAATTTGGTTCGGCTTCTTTAGCAGGTTTCACAGAGAATAAGATAGTTATAACATGGGAAGCAGAAACCACACAACCCGCAGCAATAAAAAGAGGGCTCAGGCAGGGCTGTCCACTGTCATGTCTGCTCTTCATGATATATCTCAGTGAAATAAAAAAACAAAAAATAAATTAGAGGCAAAGAATTTAGAGCAGATCAACTTAAGTTTTGATGAGAGTCATATGGAAGGAGGCAGAAATGTAGTATAGGTAATACAAAGACTGGATGTATGCAGACAAAAATACTCCCTCGGCAGGTGGAAGAGGAAGGGATGATGTTTTTAGATTTGTTTTGCCCACGATCCCCAAAGGTCATCCTGGTGATAGTTAGGGGGAGAAAATTGGTCTTAGAAGAGAGGAGGAATCATGTTTTTCTTTTCTAGAATTAGGCTAGGTGGCGCAAGCTACTGCCCGTTACAAAGGGTATAGCCATTAACATCCATCCATCTATGGTAAAACTTTGCAAAACACTTGAACCGTGGGTTGGACAAAAGTTTGCCACACCCCTAGTACTAACCCCTTTAAGCACGTTTAATGCCGATTTTAAGCTGTTGTATCAGTGAAGCATAATATATCTTGTTTTTAAAACCTTTCTAATCTGGTCCTAACTAGCCTTTTGCCTGCGCTTCAGGTAACGGCCGCCAATGGCTATCAAAGAAACTGTTTTGCTTAGCCAATGGGAGAATGGGCATTTTTTTCGCATTTTTTTGCAATAACAGAAGCCGCCAACTCTGTTCCATTGAATAGTTAATGCTGTCGCAGAAAAAAAAACTAAGCCTTTAAATTAATTTTAATGGAAGGCAAGCTATATCGGGCGACCCACAAGCTCTCTAATATCGGCTCAAATTGGAAGCTTTGCGGGCACATGCGCTAAACACATCCTGAGACATCCACCTGAAGGTTACAGAACACTGGCCAGTAATGAATGCCACAAGTCGTCAGCAGTGCAACAAACCAGGTTGTAAAGGCACAGACCGTCATAATGTGCAGCAAATTCAATGTTGCTTTTGCTTAAACAAGCATCTGTTTTCCCGAATTTCCCTAGCCATAAAGCTTGAGAGCTCTGCTTGCTTGTTTTTAGCGGATAATGAGCAAACTTTCGTTTTAAAACCTTGGTATTGTTTTTTGTATGTTTATTTCTTAGTGAAAATCAGATTCATAGCAGGTGGCATATAGAAATTAGTTACGCTGTGACCTGTTGTAGCAAATTCGCGATATACCCCATTCTATGAAATATTGTTTTCGTCACAATCGCCAATGTGGATATCTCTCCGAGGAAACCTTGAAGGCCAGCCTATAGAAGCACCTTCTGCCATGCAGAAAACTGGTTCCTAGATTCCGTCTCCCCATTCCCTCTCCTTTTTTCAAATGGAAAAGAGAAATTAGGGAGATTTTCCTTTCAGGTTTTTTGCCCACCTTTATTCCTTTCCCTACCATGGATGAACTGGGATCGATCACATGTTTCTAGTTAGCTTTGCCGTGGATAGATGGCGCTTCACGGAACATAAAAACGGAATAGATCTCTGAATTTGGCAGAAAAGTGTTCCAACACAGGCAACAGGAGATTTAAAATGGCGAGCGTCAACTTCTGGTCACTGCGTTCATAGTGGCGATCTTACCTCAAAATTGGGGCAAAAACGAAGATATTGCTACGTCTCTTCAGATTTGGAAGACGAGGAAATGAATCTTTCATCAGACAGCGACAGCGATGCAACAGAGTTATTGTATTCTAGCTCAGACGACTCAGATACCGATGAGACATTGTGTCGGCGTGTCGACATTGGACTAGAATACACGTAAAAAATCCCCCCGCAGCCCCTCCACCTTTTGCGTTCACTTTGCGTGCAAGGTGATGTGAACTGTCTGCGGTACTGCTACGCCCGGCCAGAACGTCAATGTGCAAGGCGATGCGAACTCTCTGCGGTAAGGCAGCGAAGCCCCTTTTTCTTTTCCAGTGTGTTCAAAGATTTCTCATATAATAAATGTTTTGGCATTTGTTTTTGACCTTTGTATTGTCTATTAAATTTATAAGGTACATAAAAAGAATTGGTATTTTCTAATCGTTTTTTTTTCTTTTAATTTATGCACTAAGCAAATATTTCACACACAAAAATGTATTTTTTACATGATTCACAAATAATTTAGGCGTTAAAGGGCTAAAGACAGAGCCGCCGGAACATCTGTGCCATGTATGAAGCATGCCAACAACTTCAAGTAACTTGACACCTGGCATACAAAGCACTTGTGTGCCAGACGTGCTGCGGTGTCACAACGTAGCAGTCAAGCAAATTCAAATGCAACCGCTTAAAGGGATACTTCAACGAAATTTGAAATATTCCCGTCGTGTTCAAAAATAGGTTGAATATGATCCACAATATCCGTAAATGACAATCGCACCTTTGTATTTTGATCCTGGTGGCTGTATTTTTCGTTATAAACGGCCCACTCTGGCAAGCGCTCGGAGAAGGCCCAGCTTAGAGCATGTGACATCCAACGCAATCGTGACGTAGGTCGTCTCAAGACGAGCAAAGCTACGGCGAGGCTGACGTCGAGAGGATGGCCTAGTCGTTCCAGCCACCGAAGCGGCTGCTTTTGTATGAATTCTGAGTGACGGGTTAATCTTCTATAATCTTGTAGGGGGACAATAGCGACTTCTGCGACACATAAAAGGGATTCTCGGGAAGAGGGAGTTCCTCCTTCCCCCTTCTCTCGTCGTGGCCGGAGGCGAGACGACCTCCGTCACTAGCTGTCAAGGCTCCTAGACGAGCATTACGAACGAAGCGTTAGCGACATCCACCAGGTGCTCTTTGCTAATCGTTTAATTCGTTTTAAAATTCCTGTTCAGAGACTTTTTTAACAAGATATTGGTATGCGCCATGCGATACTGCTCTTTTGAACACATATAGACCAAAAAATGAGCGTCGAAATTTCGTTGTAGTATCCCTTTAAATAAGCCTTCAGGCATTACACAAACATGCAGCTGTGAAGCATTAAATCTGTAGAGCTGCGGTAAGCTTTTACAGCAGCTTCCAAGCCGATGACAAGCAAGCTTGAAAACAGCATCTAGCAACCACAGGACTATATAAAAAATAGACATCAATCTGTATTTCAACAATGCATCGGCAACCAGGAGCACTGCGCCCACCTTCTCTGATCTGCGCGGCGGCCCGTAAGACCACTACAGGATTTTTTCGGACGTTCGTTTCTCGCTTCCGAGAAGACGTCTGTAGGTTCTGCCCAGATTTCCTTTCGAGGAGAAACTGGCATCGAGCCCCCTGCACTTTCGAGCGGTACCGGATATTTTTAAAGGCCGACGCCACCCGACGTTCTAATTGCGTGCGTTCCAACAACCTAAGGTGAGCCTACTGCGACACGCACGGGGATGGGGCTACTCCACGTGCATAGTGAGGTCAACTCCAGAGAGCGCTGAGTCGGTCCATTTGAATCACCGGTGCCTCCGGCGTGCCTACATGTGTCCCGCGGAGGACCTCTGAAGCAGCTGCGCGAGCGGTTGGTGATGGAGAGGGAGGTGTCGATGAAGCGCTCTACGCAGTTCGACAGGCATGTCTCCGTCCGGCCGTCCAACTTGGTGCTCGGTTTGTCCACACACTTGTCCCAGCAGATCTCGTTTAGCCGGTGTACCTGAAAGAACAAAAAGTGTCCTCAGTTGCCTACACTTTGAGCGGCAAATTGAAAGAAAAGAGGAAGTTGCAATTCGGTGGTGTTTTTCTTGCGCGAGTCGAACGAGACGCTGGACCCGCTTCAGACGAGGCAATTTTTTCAGCAATTTTTGGGTTGCCGGCGAGTTGTTTCGTACGATTCCCTAGATTCTCACGCTGCGACACAACTGCCTGGATTGAGTCCGGCTGGAAGCGGGCGAGCAACTCGGACAACTACGAGAAGTTCAAAGCGGCAGCAGCCAACCAGGGACGCAGCATTTTCGCGTGACGATGACAACTAAAGACGGGGGTTTAACTTGGTTCTGGTTTGAAACGGATTGCTTCTGGGAATAAATCGTTTCAGAAAGATGAGTTGGTATTCTCAACGTCATTTAAAGATGTCAAAACGCGTTTGTAGCGCGTAACTGTGCGCCTAAATATCGTGAGAAAATAAAATTTAATGATAACAAATAGTAGCAATTCGGTCGCTGGTGTTGCGACATCAAGTTACCGGGAGAAACTGCACCGTTTGAAGCGGGCCTTAGTCACTTTACGCTACATACATACCAATCTTCGCATAGAAGTGTACAGTTAATTCAGTGGCAGCTTCAAATTTATCACGGACGAAATCTTGAAGTGCAAAAGAGGTTCCACTGCCTCAGCAGATCAATAATAATAATAATAATGATACAATTAATCCCTATTTCGACCTAGGAGGTTTGGGGTGTACCCGAAAGGCTGTAGGCCAGTACTAGTTGGCTTTTTACACTGCGACCAACTGACCGAGGGAAGGAATCCCTGAAGCACATGTATAGGGGTCACCGTATAGTGTTTCAACTATAGTTAACACGGTCTGGGTCATACAAATCACGTAGTTTCCACAAGACGGCAGCGAGCCGAGGTCAAAGGTGATCACACGTGTTCGAACCTGGGCTTGAAACTGGGCTTTCTGCTGCTCCACAGCGAGGAATGCCTGCATTTCCCGGTCGACTCCCGCGCCGGCGTCGTCACTGTCAAACGGCATTTCTAGTTAAACGTTTTGGTGAAGGTTATAACGACATAAAAATTCTGATGCAACGCTCGGGCACAAAACGGGTAGACCAAACGCCGGTCGGGTCGACAAGAAGCCCTTGCGGCGGCTGCAGGAACCTTCAATCAAATACCGTTTCACCCAGTTTTGACGTTTAATTTTGCGTACGTAATAATAAAATTACCTTTCATTTGTTTACCAATATTCGCAATGTATGTAAAATTGGTCGCTTAAATCCATTCGATTGGTTTTTAACTCTCGAGTAACCTCGGTAACCTCTAGCCACGAGCTTTGTCCTGGATTCGTTGCATATTTTTCAGACAAACAGTGACCCTCTTGATCGCAATGGAAACCATCTTCCTGCAAGTCGAACGCAATCAAGTCAACTATGTTTTTGTCGTTTAATATTATAAATATTATTTTAAAATTCGATGAATGTTTTTTGTATTACAGATGTAATAAATATATAATTATTCACTTTATCTTAAAATCCCAAAACTTTGGGAAGTCATTCGCTGCGGGCCAGCGGTGCGGGGATTTTAAAGGCCGACCCTCGTTGTGTATCTCCTGCGGGTCGCCCACAAAGGGCGCTTGTTTTTCGGTGGGCCGCCTGCGCAGCAGTCGCTGCCTCCATCCGAGATGGCCACAGGAGACATCAGAAACAACCTGAAAATACTGAGCGCCGAAATACGCAGTGTCAAGACTCCGGCGGCGATCGTGAACCTCGATGGGTGAGTGAGCGAGTGGCGTTCGCCGATCGGTTTCAAGTTACAAACAGAGCATCCGACGGAACCCGCCAGGAAATACCTTCAGGCTCGAGCGACCACGAGCCAGTTCTCATTACCCTATACAATTTTTTGTCGTCTTTTTGTTTTATCCTTTTGTTGCTTGATTACGTGTGGCGTCGCATTTTGCGACTAGCTATGATTAGATTAGAAGCCCGAGCTTTGCGCAGGGGAGTTGAGCTACAACGCGGGTGAACTGCGCGTGCGACTGCAATTCGCTTTAAACCCCGTTTTTTTTTTTTTTTTTTCTTTTTCTTGCGCGCGTGTGTGTGTGCGTGCGTGCGTGCAATGGATTGTTATTTCTACGGTTGATCATTATTTACATGAGCGCGAGCGATTACATAAACGTTCCGTTTTCACTCCGTGATTGTGTACAAGTACATTTGCGCTATATATGCCAGCGTGGTCTTACAAAGTTATTCGTTTAGCTGTGTAGTGTAGTAGTAAATACTACTGGTTTGCTTGTAAACTCGAGATCCACTTCATAAGTTTGATGGGAAATAAAAGTTATTGTATTCAATTGTGTGTCGAACTCCACACGAGCATGCAGTTATGAGCTGACACTCCAGACAGAATAGCATTATAGCTTACATTCGGTTTGGCTTATTTCTTCGAGTTGTGCCTATCCCGAGTGATAAGTTTTATCACTATTGCAGCTGAGTTCAGGAGGGTGTCAGCGACAATAATGTGCCTGGCATCTGTTTTGTCTGACGTACAATGATAAGCGGTGATGTTTGCTGCTCCTGCCATAAGATTAGGGGTCTGTAGCTTGGGGTAGCATTGCCGCCGAGCAAGGCACAACTAAACAGGCAGAGAAATGACATCCTGTGGCTCTCTTTCACCTTGTAGGTGTAAGCTGTTTACGAAATTACTAAGCAACTCCCATTGGCACAACTCCAGTTATCTATTCCAAAGGAAAACATACAGATGCTTTTTTGGGGGGCTTTGCAAAACATGTGTTGTTTGTTGTAAAAACTCGTATTTTTCTTGAGAGACATTCAAGGACCTTGGAAGGCATTGGTAAATTATGTTGATTGATTTGTTGCTGTGACCTGCTCGGCATAATGCAATAATTCTTACCTTAATGATGCAGGAATGGCAGTAATAGCCAGTTGGTTTTTACATGTTTTTTTGTTTATGATTAATACTTTCAAGGCTCTGATGTAAAGCATAATATACTATATCTCAAAACCGTTTGCACAAACTTCGGAAGAAAACCGAATGATTGCAACAATAGTTTACATAAATTAGCAATGTACACTAGCATTACATTTACATATACATATTGGGCATTGATGACACATCGGCCGTCATTGTGGTGGCCTTGCTGCCAACTGCCTACCTTATGCGGCAAACTTTTTTACCACCAGTTTTATTTTTGTTTGGAAAGTGCAATAGGATAGACCACCAGCATGGTGCAATGATGTCCGGTCTAAGGAGTTTTATATTGTATCATTGTTTTAGGTTATTGAAGAAATTTATAGCCTCTGATTTATTCATTAAAGTAATAAGGTGAAGTACTTTTTGCTTTTGATAAATAATGTTGTGCTAATCTTGCTGATACAAAGAAACTGCAAGGAAACTTGTATCCCTTGAAAGATTGTGCAAGCCTAGCATTGAAGCACTGTTTCAAGACCAGGTTGTTAAAGGTCTCCTAACAAGATGAACATGTCATTTCGCTCTGCCAAACAACGTAGAAAAAGGAACAACAGTAACATGGCAACTATCCAACTCGGTGTAGCAGATCGGGAACACCATAATTTTAAAGTGTCTTTAACCCTTTTACTACCACTCCCAATATAACTTGGAGACATCCCTGTGCACACCCCTGCTACGCTGAGTGTACTCGTCCACCCTTTGATGGATGAAGAAATTGATAGAATTCTGATCAATTCTGACTCTAATGAAAACGTTGACGATTGAGCAGTATGTTTAAGCGGCTTGTTTATGAGGGACGTCGTAAACCCAATTGCTGAACGGACAAACCTTTTCCCGCTCCAAGTGCTTGCCACGTCGTCGGCCAACCGATCCCATGTACGCCGGTGGAAAGACGTGACCGCGTGTGAATTCTACATATTTCTGGCTGCTATAATGCTGATGGTGCATGCAAGGAAGGGCACCATTGTTGAGTTACTAGCGTGAAATGTGCACTGAACCAACATGCGAAAGAAACGCGGCATGGTGGGGAGGAGCATTAAGAAAGAAACCCGGCACTGAGAGGGTTAAATGGGGGCATACACGCAGGTGGGCTTTCTCATAGGCAGAGTTGGCAGTCACGTAGAGTGAGTCATTGCCGAGAGCAGCAAAGTATGACGCCTAGATTGCATCCTCTAACAGTGCGTTTAGCATTCTTTACCGCCTATGTGTCAGAGTGTTCTCCAAAGCGAAATACATTGCAGAAACACGCCATCCGCAGAGCTCAAAATTTAAACTAACATGATCTGCCTTTCCCTTGTGGCAGCTTTGCTCGCAACGCTCCCTGAAGGGGTTTCTGAGAATCTTGACCGCTCGCAGATCATGATTTGAGAAAAGTGACGAAGTCCAGCGTAAATTTTGTCATTGCGTTCTACCCCTCGAGAGTCTTACAAGGGCCGCTTTTGTCCCGCAGAATGATGAATGGGGAGGCGGACGTGTACCTGCCAATCTACGACTACCTGTTCCAGTGGTACAATACGAAGCTGGCCAACGAGATCCTGCGCAGGGACCTGAAGCTGCCCCCGTACAAGCACAACAAGACCCGCTTCCTGGAGACCATGTACCTCGCCCTGCGGGAGCTCTTCCAGTGGAAGCCGCCCCTCAGCACCGCACAGTTCTTCTCCACTGGCTTTGCAGAGAAGAAGGTGCCGTGTCTTTGTTCGTTAAAGGCCGGCAGGTGGTCAGAAGGGAGCAAGCTCTCCCTCAATTCCTCCTTTCCATTCGAGACAGAGGGAGACGCTCTTCCCTTTTACGGGTGGTGGCCCGGAGACCCGCTCCAGCGAGGAGAGGAGGAGCGAATAATGTGAGAGGGAACGGAAGCACGCTTAACGGGTCTGCAAGAACAAAAAGTATGAATTACATGAGACTGCCGCTCTAATTAAGCGGCTCATAAATACATTGAAATCATAGCGGGACATCCAAAATTTAAAAATGTGTTTGAACTAACCAGGAGTGTGAAATATCAGAGTTTGAATTATTGCGAGCCTACTGAACCTCCTGCCTACTTTTCTATATTAGTACGTTCATAACCAGCGGGTTGCATTAGAGGCAGGGGACACAGACTAGAGTTGCAATGGACTAGTGTTTGTAGCCGCCGAAGCTCGGAACACTTCCTGATGTAGGACGGCATGAGCTCTGATGTAGCACCTGTACTGTGATGGACACCTTTACTCTGACACCTTTCTGAGTCGGTCCAAGCTCACCCCGCTAGCATCAAAGTTTGGCAGAGTTTCTCTAGACTCTGCAAACGAGAAAAGGACGAGGGCCAAAAAGGCACTAGCCGTGACTAATTGTTGCAGCTGAAAATGAAGAACCTCGTAGACAGTTGACACACATAGGCACTTACTGATGTGCTTTACCATAATTTAGACTATATTGATGTTTGCCTTCTAGTTGCAAACCTAAAAAATTCTATCTAGCTTTATTTTTATATGTGTCCCATTCACTAATGAGTGCTTTACCTGGCTTATTGGGTGTTTACATCTAAGGGACCTTCTGCCTCCATTACAGATCATCATGTGCAGCAACATCATCAAGCTCATCAAAGACTACAGCGGTGGTATGCAGAGGGCAGCCGCAAGCCACGGAGGAAGCTCGAACAGCAACAGCCTGAGGTTGAAGTCATCGACACGACCACCCGTAAGCAGTCTTGCATGTGCTATTTCTCTTACAAGAGCATGTCGAATGGAACTTGAGGGGAGGTCCGATGAATTCATTTTTCAGAATGCGCGAGCTGCATGCGGGTTCACATTGAGCGTGCTTCTCTGCAGAGCAGCTGTGTGCTGCGGGGAAGCATTGTATAGCGTAGCACCTTGTTCTTCAAATTAAGTCTGACTCTTAGGGCGCTGGACTTGGCAAAGAAATCTTGTCTTTCGAGGGCTTGAGTTCTGCTTAGTGCTGCAGAGGGCACCCTTTCCATTAGCTGTGCTTGCTTGCCTGTGACGAATTTGAAAGTCATTGCTGCCAGTCACTTCAAAGTCTGCTCATTCTCTAGCATAATAGACCCTATTCCTGTTTGTGGTGCCATCAATCAGAAATATCAGAGACATGATTCAACCTGCCTCGAAGATGGCGGCGCACCATCCTTGTTTTGAAGTGCAATAGAAGGCCACTCGGAATGTGATGCATCTAGATCGCAGCGACGCATCAACTTATTCAAATCGTTCTTTGTCAATCTGAGCACCTCTTATGCGGCACTTGCATTCGGTGTCCCAAATCTCGTCAATCCGCACGAATCTCTTAAAAAATTCCCTCCACTGGGCTCTCTTTCTTGATACGAAATGTTTCCCCATGTCGCCAGGCTTATGTCAGTGCTGACCCCTGCACCCCTTCCGAACACCAGCCCCTTGTGTGGTGAAATCGAGAAGCTGCACACATTTTACAGAGCTGTTAAAGGCTAGGTTCCCCAGGATCGTGTCCATGTATGTCGACACAAACCTACCTGGACAGCTACCGCCATCTATAAGCGACGGCGGCAAGCGCACAACCAGTATGGTTTCCGCCGTCGCTCGTAGATGGCAACAACCTTTCCAGCTATAATAGAAGAATGGATAGTTGGGCGCATTGGTGGGAATTCATCGTAGGAAACAGTGCGAAAAACAGACGACTGATCGAAGAAGAAGCACACAGTGTATCGAATACAGCTCGGCCGGTCTTCCTTCCTTCACGAGAATGGAAAGGCTGAATGTTTCTTTGTTTAAAAATAGCTTTTGCTAGATTGGAAGGAGAGATTCAACGAATACTTAATGATTGGATACTGTGATCAATAACAGACCTTGTCAAATGTCAGCGTGCGAGAAATGTTTTTTTTTTTAAACCAACAGTTATTGCAATTTTGAAACTCCTCGTCCAGAATCAAAATGCAAGCGAACAGAGCCGCCATTTTTGAGGCTTGCAGCCCCTAAATTTAGAGGTTTCCAGATAAATTAGAACCTGCGATATTTTTTCTAGCACATGCTTTCTAGATTTTATTATATTTCTCCAAAAGTGCACAACCCCAATTATAAAGATTCTGACATCTATTAGGCAGAAACGAAATTGTTGTATGTATGTTTATACAGCCGGAAGTTAGCCTGCCTCAGTGGGCGTCTGGTTTCTCAGCTGTAGATGAGCAATTTAGCCAGTGCAGTACGACTGCTAGCCTGGAGTCTTTACTGTGCACCACGCAGTAGTGATACACGATTGCACGCCGGTACGATGCTCATCCAGATGAAAACGGGCAGCGGTGGGGATTGAACCCGGGATCCCTGGGTTCTGCAGCGCGAGCTTTCGCTCCATGTGCTCCGAGCTGGTGTGCGCTAGTCCACTCGGCCACCGATCCCCCTATTAGATGTATCTCTTAGGTGTGTGCATAAGCTTGTACAATCTTTTGGGCACATTCATTCTCTTACCGAAGGAAGATTAAGATCCCTCTTCACGTTCAAACTTCTCTCTACTGCTTGTGACAAGATTCTGCCAATGTTCTGGTCTGCCAGAGAATTAATACCACAGGGGTAGGAGGAAAAACTGGATTGATGACTGGCAAAACTGGCAAAGAAGCCATCAACAAAGTTTTAAACATTTGAAAGACAGGTTGAGACTTTATTTTGAAGTAAATTTCTGGCAGAAGTTCTCATCTCCAGTCTCTATTTTTTCTAATGAAGCACACTCCTGTCGAATATGTGTTTTATTTTGTTGGCTTGTAAGATTTTGCAGATATGTTTTTGCTGCTAGTGCTTTGAATTCTGATGAGGACACCATTCACAATCGTAAAATATAGCATTGCTGCAACTCGAGAATATTGTTGGGTTTAGCCGAACTGAGGATTGAAGCAACAACCATGGGCAAAACAACACAACAAGAAAAACATGGTCGCCCTACTGTAACCATCACACCATGCTTTCTGCAGCTGTTCTCTTCATGCCTTTATCTGTCCCAATTGACAAATAAATTCCAGTTAATAAACCTGACAAATGGTGACAAGTACCCGTTGAGTATGTACTCCGTCCCAGGGGACATGTCCCTTTTTCAACAATCGGTGGAATTGGCAAAGAAGAGGACCTGTGAAAAGAGGCTTGTTGACATCAAGAATCTGCGCCAAAACCGCAATGGCACCGGTACTGGCAGCACCCATCGGTAAGCTCGACAGTTTTGATGAATCAGCGGAGGATTGGACCTCCTACATCGAACAAGCTGATGAGTACTTCGTGCTAAATGGTCTATCAGATGAAAAGAAAGTCTCAGCCATCATAACGAGCATGGGAGCCATGAGACGCTGAGGAAACTAACAATGCCGAGCAAACTGTCCGAGAAAACTTGGGAAGAGATCAAGAAGCATCTGAGCGACTACTTCTCGCCTGCTCCTCTTGAAATTTTGTAGCGTCATAGGTTCTACAAGAGAACCCAGAAGGTGGAAAAAATGGCCAATGAGTGTATGGCTGAACTCTGGCATCTCTCTCAAAACTGCAACTTTCGATCCTTCTTGGATCATGCCTTGCGCAGACAAGTTCGTGTGCAACCCTCAAAAGTCGACGACCCTCAAAAGGCCAGGTTCACGTCATACAAGACAAAGAAGAAGCGGAATTTGAATTGTTGGCACAGGTCGATGGTGGGAGCAGAAGTAACCCCATCTGGTTGAAACTAGATATTGAAGGGCAAACCTTGGAAATGGAAATGGAAATGGACATGGGCTTGAAGTACTCACTTCTTCAGAAGGCTCTCTACAAGGAGCATCTCTCACACATGCCACTGCAGGGAATGCCAGTGTGTTTCAAGACTCTAACAGGTGAAAAAACCTTCAGTCCAGAAATGACATTTGGGAAGTCGACTGGCCAGCTGCAGCTGTATGTGGTGGACACCCCAGGACCCACACTCTTCGGGAGAGACTGAATCGACCATTTCAACCTTCTGGAGCTTTGTGATGTGCTGAAGGTGAACAACCAACCTTGACTAAAAAGGCAGGACCAGCTGGACAAGAGTTCAAGGACATCTTTGATGACAGCATTGGGAAGCTTAAGGACTTCAAACTGAAGCTGCACTTGAAGAGCGATGCTCACCCCAAGTTCTGTCCCCTCGTCAAGTACCATATGCTTTGAAGGAAAAAGTGACCACTGAGCTAGACCGCGCGGAGTCGGAAGGCATCTTGACAAAGGTCAACCACAGTGATTGGGCTACGCCCATTGCGCCAGTGGTGAAGACAAATGGAACTGTCCACATTTGCAATGACTTCAAAAGCGCGATCAATCCCCACCTTGTAGTGGACCAGCATACACTACCTCGCATTAAGGACATCTTCGCAAGGTTGTCCGGTGTAAAAAGATTTTCCAAGATTGATCTCCGACAAGCCTACCTTCAGATGGAAGTGGTCGAGTAATCGAAGCCACTCCTAACCATCAACACTGAGAAAGGACTGTACCAGTACAACAGGATGATCTTTGGAATTTCACCTCCTCCAGCTGTTTGTCAATGAACAATTGACCAGATCCTCCAAGGAATTCCATTGTGTCATGCGACACAGGATGACATCTTGGTCACTGGCGAGTCGGAGGACTCACACCTGCCAAACCTCACTGAAGTGCTGACGTGGCTACAGAAGTTTGGACTTAAAGCCTACCTGCAGAAGTGCTCCTTTTTCCAGGACTCCGTGACTTCCTGCAACTACAAACTCAAGACAAAGTCGGGGCTGTGGTGGAAGCTCCAACACCCAAGTCCATAGCTGAACTGAGGTCATTCCTCGTCCTTATCAACCACTATGGAAAGGTCATTCCCGACTGTGCTAGCCTCCTACGACCACTACATGCGCTCCTAGAAAAGTCTTCCATTTGGAAGCGGACCAAGGAGTATAAGCTGGCATTTAGGCAAGCCAAGAAAATCATAGCTTAAGACACGGTGCTTGTCCACTATGACCCTAGGTTGATGGTGCGTCTTGCCTTTGACACAGGGCCACATGGACTGGGAGCTGTTCTCTCACATGTGATGCCGGATGGAAACAAAAGACCCATCACATTTGCTTTACGTACACTGAAGACATCGGAGAAGAACTATTTGCAAAGAGACAAAAAGGCTCTAGCCAATGTCTGGGGAATCCAGAAGTTCCACGCATACCTCTACGGAGGGCACTTCAATCTGATCACGGATCATCAACCACTCACACATGCATCTTTAGCCCAAGCAGCAGCATCCCTGCAATGCAAGCGGCACGTATCCAGCGGCAAGCGGCTCATAGTTGAGCCCAACCAGAAACGGTGCGTATTGCACTGTTTCTGGCTGGGTTTGACTATGAGATTGAATGCCGAAGGTCTGAAGACAGTGCCAATGCAGACTTCATGTCACGTCTTCCCCTACCTGATGCACCAGAGGACAAGCCGGACGAAGCAGAACTCTTCCACGTGACTCAAGTGGAAACCCTTCCTGTGACAGCACAACAAGTGAGGCAAGCGAGTCAACGCGACTGCATCCTGTCATGAGTATATTTCCACGTCCTGAACGGCGGGAACATTTGTGATCAAGGTGATGAGATCCTGCCTTAGCTACTGATGAAACGGACAAACTCTCTGTACATCAGGGAATAATCGTGTGGGGGATCAGGACAGTTATTCCAACTAAGCTACCGGAACCCATCCTGCAGGACTTGCACACAGAATACCAAGGCACTGTAAAGATGAAGGCACTTGCACGTTCCTCTGTGTGGTGGCTTTCCATCAATTCTGACATCGAGGCTATCGCCAAAAAGTGCAGTGGATGCTCCTAACAGAAGCAATATGCCTCCAATTGCACCACTCCACCCTTGGGAGATTCCGAGCGGATTATGATGTCGTATCCACTTGGACTTCGCAGGACCATTCTTTGGCAAGATGTTCCTTATTGCAGTTGATTCATTCTTGAAATGGCCAGAAGTCTATGTTATGGAGCTCTAAACTGCAGTTCACATTGTCGACATCCTTCGCGACATGTTTGCACGGAACGGACTTCCTGAACGTGTTTTCACTGTCAATGGTCCCCAGTTTGTGGCAGGAGAATTTCACACCTTTCTCAAGGAGAATGGCATGCGACACTCATTCAGTGCACCATACCTTCCTGTGATTAATGGACTTGCAGAGAGAGTCGCGCAATCCTTCAAGCACAGCATGAAGGGAAGGCTCTACGGACAAAAAGTTGGCAAACTTCTTGTTGGCATATCACACCACACCACATTGTACAACTGGTGAGGCATCTGCCATACCGTTTTTCGGTCGTGAACTGCTAACTCAACTGACATCTTCTGCAACCAGATCTGAACGGACAAATGTTCTTGAAGACAAAACAAGATCCTGTTTAGAGCAGACAACTGTGCTCGTTTTCGGAAGGAGACCCTGTATCAGTGCAAGAGTACCGCAGCCAGAGCAAGTGGGTGCCTGGAACAGTTTTGAGGAGAACTGGCTCTCTTTCACACCAGGTAAAAGTCCTAGAAGCCACTTGAAACTCTCACATTAACCAGCTACGTAGTGGTCACTCCATCCACCAAAGCCTACCAGAGCCGGAAGACAAAAAAGACGCTTCCCCAATCCCAAGTGTGGAAGCGACAGATGACATACCAGAGATGACTCATCTGCAAACTCCAAAACAAGTTGCCGCAGCTGCGCAAGTGGCACACCAACAGTAGGCCATGGCAGTAGCGCTGTAAGGGAGAAACATTAAGAATATATGACAAATACTAGTTATTTCCAACGACTGCGGTGACCTCCTCGCAGACTGGACCTTTAAATTTGTTGGGGATGGAATTGTTTTGTTTAGCCTAACTGAAGATTGAAGCAACAACCATGGGCAAAACAACACAACAAGAAGAACAGGGCTGCCCTACTGTAACCGTCAAACCACGCTTTCTGCGACTGTTCTCGTCATGCTTTTATTTGTCCAACTAGACAAATAAATTCCAGTTAACAATCATAACAAATATGAAGTATGTTATTTAGTATGTGCTTTTTTACTGCTTCTTTTCTAGCTGAAAAGTGGAACTGTTGGCCACAAAACCCCTTTGCCGCAGACTACGACCAATGGAACGCAGAGCAGAGAAAAACGTAAGCTTGACTGTAAGAGACTTTGCTCTCAATTCTCATCCTGATGCCAAAATGCTGTTGCAGCTCCACCTTCTTCGAAAGCTGTCCTGAGTGCCAAGGTATGTTCAGGCTGCTTGTGTCCATTGCCATTAGCAGTTGCAGCATTGTTTACATAGCAGTACTGGAAAACCTAATTTTGAGAGTGCACATTTGTCCACACAGTATTAAGGGACAGCAGGTGTTTTCAAGAGCTTTTAGAAGGGCTCATTTGAAGCTTCAACTGAGATGCTTCAACTTGAAGCCCATCTACTGTTAAAACAGGCTTACTCGATCCAGTGACCAGCAAGTTTACCTTCTAAACTTGCTGCTGTAAACACACTGAGATAGGCAAACTCAGTAAGATGGAAATATGCATGGGCAGGTTTACCAAGAAGGCACCATCCATCTTGCTTAGTTACATTTTATTTTATTTTTATAAATAATGTGTTTTGTTAATTGAACTTGCTAAACTATAGGCACAATTTTTTTATCTCTCCGGTCAAGGAGCTCTCAAAATTTCCACTCAAGTGTCTTTTTTCTCTTCTTTCTAGGTATTACCATTGTTTTTGGTGGAAATGTTAATGTGTAGCAAGTTTAAGAAAAGCCGAATTGTCCTAAAGGACAGATTAGCTGCTTTTCTAGCAAAAAAACCAACAACAATGCAGACTTGGTTCAGTGTTTTCTTTGAACACCACAGCTGAAAAACTACTTTTCTGCATGTCTCCAAACGTTCATTGAACTGGGAAACAAAGTCTAAAATGCAGCAAGTCAACAGAATTCACGAGTTAAATGGACAATGTGTGATGCAGTCAGCAGTGGGCACTAACTATGACACGAACAAGAGGCACCAACTGCTTGTATGCTTTTTACCTTTTCTGCATCTCGTATACCCACGGGCAGCGTGCTCAACAGTGACTTCCAGGTGTCCTGGCATGCTGCGACTAGCCAGTGCTCTAGCCAGTGTCGGCACTGAGCCGCCGGATAGCAGTGCTGTTTACTTTCTTTCTTGTCTTTTGTGTGCAAATTTCTCAGCTTAATTTGTCATCTACAGTAAACTTTCACTTGAGCAAATTTCAAGGGACCTAAGGAAATAGTTCACTTAACTGAAAATCACTAACTGAATATATTTACTACACTGAATATATTCACTAAACTGAATATATTCGCTAGAATATGGAACAACATAAGGCACAGCATAAATCAAGTCAAAAGTGTGAAATGCAATTTATGGAGTCATGCACATCGATATACAAAAAGCATAACCGTTACGTTGCTGCCTTTCTCATTTTGATAAAAAAATCTATAATTTTCAATTGCACCAGTGCTCTTAAAGCACATGAAGTAACAAAGCTGTCTAGAGAGTATGTTCTTTTGCACTTCCTCTGGCACAGCTTGTTCCTGTGACGAAGCCATACCGCAACGGCATCGTCCAGTGGTTTGGTCGGTGGAATCCCATAGTCCTTCGCAACGTCCACTTGCCTTTGACCATTGTCCTCACGCTGAAGGATTTTGAGCTTGTCTGATATAGCCAACCGCTTCCGTTATCGTCGTACTCATTACAAAAGTGGATGCACAAACTGTCGTCCTGCCGTTATTACCCACAAAACTAAAATAGCCGAATGGACATGACAAAGAAAAAACAGACACACCACGTGGTTCGTTTTCGTCTACCGCACCGCCGCTTTGCCTCGGTGGCGCTGTAAACACTACCGATGGTACGCTGCCGCTGCAGAGGCGGCGGGGAGACAGGCATCAACTACGCCAGCACTGCAGAGCACAAAACTTCGTTGAACTGACTGCAAAAATAATCCTGGGTCCACCGATCAAGTTCGTTGACTTTGAAATATTTGCTATTCCGAAGTTTGCTTTTCGTTTAACTGAAACATTTTTGCATAGAATGCATAAGAAAACTGCCAGGGATTTTTTTAAAGTTCATTATTCTGAAATATTTGTTAAACCAACGTTTGCCGAGTGAGAGTTTACTGTACCTGCATTGTTTCCTAGACAAGTTTCCTCATTATTGCACAGGAGCGGTTCAAACACCCTGTCCACGAGCGTGTATCTGTGCAGAAATGGCGCTAACATTTGTTTTGCCTGGCGCTCTTCCCAGATCGACTCGCTGCTTCACCACCTGATGGAAGTGCAGAGCAGCGTGAAGCTGCTCAAGGACCAGATGCTGCTCGTGATGAACCAGACAGAGTCCATGCTCGACAAGGTGCTGCCCGTGGTAACCGAGATTGTGGACGAGCTCTACAAGAAGGAGGCGGCCGAAGCGAGGTCGGAGCTCGAATTGAGCAACAAAGGTGGGCCGGTCTCGATTGCTTCGCCGCGCAGTGTCTCCATTTGACGAGTCTTGTTTGTCCATTCCGCTTGCTTCCATCTACATACCGTATTTACTCGCATATTGAACATACTTTTTTTCTCGAAAAATTGACGTATATTTGGGGGGTGCGTTTATTACGCGGGGTAAAATTTTTGCATTTACACACTTCGTGCAAATGTCATATTAGTGCGAATGTGACTCGGTAAGGTACTGTGGCACGTCTCCACTGATGGGGGCGCACCCATGGCTGGTCGGGGTCGCGCCACAGTAACCATGCTTTATAAATTGTGAACCTTTTTAGGGCGCTTTCGTTGTGCTTTTTGCTAAAGGAAAAGCGCCCTATGAAGCTCACTCAGCACAGGGAGCAACGCGACCGTTCTTAAGCCTAACCACTTTCACGATTTCACTGTCCTAAAGCGGACCACAGACAACAACGTGTTTGTTGACATCAATGCATCCGATAGGTGAAGAATGTCCGGGGCTGGGCAATTTTTCGACCCAAGCTTCGTCAAGCGTGCGCGCTGCTCGATTTCATGGTTGATCACTTCTGCAACTACGCATTTCCAGCCATTATAAGAGTGGCTTGGCTTGGCCTGGCCTGACTGCTTGGCAGCAAAGGAAAATTGGCTTTGCGGGCTTGGTGGCTAGCTAAGTTGGATGCAATTCGAGACTCACGGAGCTGAAAATTGAAAGTATGTTCATTACGTGGGGAAAAAAATGTACAAATATTGGTACTTGTTGTGGGGGGGTGCGTTCATTATGTGAGTAAATACAGTAGGCTGGTGTAGTCACTGACAGAATAAGGATGGTGTACCTAGATTTTCACACTCTTCCTTCCTGGGTAGGGTTCAAATTGGCGAGGTGCGTGCAATCTGACCGGGGCTTGCTGCGGAGATTTCGGTTGCACGGCCAACGATTTCCAGAGGGTTTAAATTAATCATTGCTTTTTCGCCGGGTTGCTCCAGATGCCCTTCGTTTGTTTGGCACGTCAGACCCCCAAAAGTTGACTTTGACACTCCGTTGCCACACTTAGTCGGCAGATTATCGCTCTTTCATAAGCGGTTGCATACCCCTTGTGACAATCAGCCGGTGCTCCATGCGTGCAAAATGTATATTAACCCGCAGTTCGTAAAACTAACTAAAACAGATATGCCCCTTCAATCGTGCGACTCTTGAGATGGCCCACCCTGCGTTTTTCCTCGTTTCTTCAGACCAGCTTACACTTGGCCGACTTTCTGTCTCTCCCCAGACGCTGCTGAGGGCAGGGGGGACGTCCTCCGAGACAAGGGCGAAGTCCTCGTTGATGACTGAGGCCTAAGACAGGGTTGCCTCCACTTCGCCCCTACTATGGTGCCTGCAACCCGTTTCCGACCGGTGTGTTTACCGTTTCCAAAAGAGTGGTCCCTCGATTTCCACCCGACAGCCGCCATTACAGTGACCCTGGCGGGGTCACATCTGCGGTTGTGGATGTGGCTGAAGCCTGTTCTGCTCCGGGCGGCTCTCCAGCTTAAAAGTCCGCCAGAACTTCGGCAGCTGGAGTTGGGACGCCGCGACAATGGCGACGCTCGCCTTCCCTCGTGCTTTTTTCGGAGCTAGAGCTGACAGCGCGACACTCCGGCTTTCGTGAGGTCATTCGTTGCCACTTCGGGACCACTTTCGATGCACGGGCGGAATGGGACGCTAAGCACACCGGTAGGAGAGGCAACCCAGGCACCGTACCTCTACTCGGGTTGCACGTCGACCGACGCAGCTGGACTTATTTTTTACGCTGTCTCTAGTTGTAGAAGTGCGGCCTTCTTTTCTTTAAGTTCCTGACCAGGGTACGCTACAAATCTGCCTGACCTCTGCCATGTGGAGAGTTGTGACTTACTACAAGGTATACACATCTTGTCATTTACAATTTTTTTTTATTTTTGTGCGTGCAGTGTTTTAATTGAGCCTTTGTGTTTGCTGGAAAGTAAACGTTTTTACATGCTTCTCTCTGGGTCTTGCTTCCGTGGAACTGCCTTTCATCGTTGCTACGTCTTTTGTCGTGGAAGTCTTGGTTATCAGCTGTGGCATTCTAGTTCTGGTTAGTCGAGCTGTTTTAATGCGAAAGCATTAACTGTCCCATGCAGCGAGCCGACGTCATCAGCTTTGAAGCCGCACCAAACAACACCTAAACTCTCCTGTCCCAATGGAGCGAAGTGAAGCCGCTATCTGATGGATAGGCTCCCATTGGCTGGCGCGCGTCATCAAGGAACGAGGCTCCCATTAGCTCTCGCGTGGCGTAGTTCCAAGGAACGCCACCAGAGAAGCCCTCTCCATGGTGGCGGCAGCGCACGCAGCGGCCTGGCCACCAGTAAGAGCCCGCACAGGCGAACTCCGGAGAGGCTGCACGGCCAAGCTCAGCGCGGCACGGCCACTTCACGGGAGCGCGCACTCAGCCGTCTGCCGCTACTTCGGGAGTAGCGAAACGTGGCCGTCCACGCCACTACGCCGAAGGTCACGAACAAAGGAGTGGAAGAACGACATTCATGTTTTTGCATTCCCAACTCATAAGAAGTGCTCAGGTTTCCTCTGACTTTTCTTCATGAGGCCATTTTGCTTGTGGGTTATTGTAATTTCTTTACCATATCAAGATTTGACAGGCTGTCCAGTTAGGCCGTATACTGAAGTAGGTTTTTTTTACAAAGGCTGACGATTTGTTGAGGCTCGTGGAGTGGAGTTCTTCATGCTAAACAACAGTGACCCACATATTATATCTGCTGGCAAATCAACATTAACTCAATGATACCGTTGAACCGACTACAACGAAACTGGGAACAGTGAAATATCGGATATAATGATTTGTACACTTCTGATGCTGCACTTTCTAAATAATGTTAGCTCATTTTGAACGAGCAGACTCGAAGCGGCGCCGTGGATTTAGAACAAATTTGCCAAGGACCAGATACCTTTCTTTGGCAAAATAACCAGAAACGTATGCCGGAACTTATGTCAAAAAGAAAATATTGTCCTACATGGCAACGCATTGTGGCTTTCTCCGGGAAAGTTCATCCTGCCCTGCGCTCGACGAATTTGGCTTTGCCCCATCACAGGCTGCATGCTTGCTCTCTTTCCTCAGCTTTTCCTGCATTGATCTCTATGACAATTTGCTGGATCGCGCATCCCGCTTGGTCACTGCAGCCGCAAGTGCGGCCACTGGACGGCCATCTTGCATGCAGCGAAATTGAATTTTTGGAGCGTTGCAGAGGCTGGCGGCAGCGAGCTCAAGACACGGTTTCTACTCGTTCGTCGTCATTCGCCCAAGAGGTTTTTAAAAAATCTTGTGTAAACGGTGAAAATTGCCTTTGAGAACACGTGGAAATTTTTACGAATGCGCAGCGCTGCAGGATATTGGCACAACTCATCAGATGCAAGTTTTGCCGGTCTTGCGTGCGTGATCAAAGCTTCCTTGGCATGCCGAGGTGCTGCGTCTCTTTGCCTTCATACGCTTGGATGCTGTTTGAGAATCGACGCCGTGTGTCATGTATTTCGTGAGTGCAATGTGCGTGAAGACGTATGTGCCTCTGGAGCAGTGTTTTACTTCACTATGATGACTGTATTTGTAACTTGCGGCACTCCGGTCCAGAAGCGAGCTTGATCCAGTGGCGACGGAAGAGGGAGAAGGGGGTACGGCGACGGCGACAGAGTGCACACGACCATGTTGTCCCCGTTTCAAGAAATTTTCAATCTCGCCGCATCATACTTTTGTGTTCAAAAACATGCCTTGCTCCACAGCGTTGCTCTATTTTTTGTGCTGCCATGTGATCCATTTGAGTAGATTTGTAACATAGCCATGGTGAATAGTGACAATAACAACCACAGATTTCTTTTTTTTACCCTTTATTGATAGCAATTTGCTATCAATAAAGGGCCGATATATGATGCGCGACACACCAAAACTTCGCCGCAGCCGGTTCTTGATCGGTATCCATGCGTGCGAAAGAACAAAGACTTGGCACTTCGGCGTGCCAAGGAAACTTCGATCACGCCGCGAGACCGGCGAAACTTGCTTTCCATGAGTTCTGCCTTCTTCCTAGAGCGTTGCGCTTTCGTAAAAATGTGCACATTTACACAAGGTTTTAAAACGCTTCTTCGGCGAATGACGACGAGTGAGTAGAAACCGTGTCTTTAGCCCAGCCCGTCGCCGCCAGCCTCTGCAACTGTCCAAAAAGGCGACTTTGCTGCATGGAAGATGGCCGTCCGGTGGCCGCACTCATGGAGCGGGGAAGTGCGATTCCCCAATTGTCATAGAGATGAGTCTTTTTCTTTCCTCGTTGGATTTCCTGCTTGTCACTTGTGGCCCTGGCCAGAGCCGTATACAAAGAAAGTTTGGCCATTCATTGGGAAGTATAGGAGGCATATGAGGATGCGCAATTGGCCGAAAGTAAGCTGAGCGTGTTTCAGGGCGGCTTCTACAAATTCGAATGCGGCCAACCAGAAGCCGGAAATAATATCCTGGCGGTGGTCGCGAGAAGCAAACTTAATAAGTGCGTAGGAGTAACTGTCGGTGGCTGAAAATATGGTGCATGTGATGTTTCAATCATGGTCATCCAAAATCATGGTGGAGTAGCGCGACTACCGTAACAATCGACATAATCCGTACGTCAGGCGCCGAAGGCCTGGAATTATCCGTTCGAGCGGCGCATTTGGTTTCTTGCATCTTTTTTGCATCATCATAATTGAAACATCACGTGCACCATATTTTCAACCATGAAGAGTTACTACATTTCACCCTTATGCTCTTATTAAAACTGTTTCTCGCTTCCACCGCTGGGGGATTCTTATCGGCTTCTGGTTGGCCAAGGGAGCATGCTCAAACCCTTTATCTGCGTCTGGTGCACGCCTGGCTCTGCTCGCTCCTCCCATTGACCAAACTGTATACACTTTCCAAAAAACGCTCCAAGGCTGCCCCCATGTTGCTGATGCTGACGATGGCTGGTGCGACTCGTGCCCCCTATCAGCTAGAAATTTTCTGCCACTCTCTTGGATTGTGGAAACCTGCTCAGCGCGATTCTCTACCTATGTTTTGCGGTTTTGCATTCAATGTTTTCTGGCCCCTCTTGAAAGTTTCCACTTAATTTTTCTGATGCATGCTGCATACCCTTTCTGTGTTATCTTCCACTGTGAGAAATAGGGCTGGTGAGTGCCTGCCATTCAAGCGTTTCTGCTCGACATTCACGGGAAACGAAGGAGGGGAAGGACGTTGAACGGACCTCGACGCGATTTTGCGAACAATGACAACTGTTCTCCCCTCCCAGAGATAATCCGCATAGAGTCCTTCTCAGTCATCCAAAATAGTTGTTCGGGTTGAGTCAGTCGCGCCCGTTCCTTTGCCTTGGTGCTGGTGTGAAAAAGGAAGCTCTTCCCAAAACGTGCCCCAAAACGAAGTCATCTTGGATTCCGTCTGATCATCACGATGTGACTGTCGTCGACTGTGACTGTGTTATTTGAGATCTTTCTCAAATAAATTCTTTTCAGATAACGCTGCATTGTGTGGTACGTACAATATATTGTTTGAATGTTAACACTTGCTAAATTGTATGTCCGTGTCCTGTCCATTGGTAAACATGTTATTTGTGAGCGTAAAAAATGCATGCCTTTCGGCTATCTTCTGTTGTAAATTATTTTCTACAGCTAAACGCTTTGTCGTTTGACACGCAGCTAATCGGGCGACGCTGTCAAAACTTATTGTGAAACAAGGCACTAACATTCCAGTTGCATTCGTTCTGTCGCGCACGTACCCAACAAAAAGTTAACAAGTTTCTTTTTTGTTTTTTTTAAATGTGGTACAATGCTTTCTTAATGTCTTTGGGAAAATACATACACCATGAAACAGAAAATACAGCTGGAAAAGACGAGAATTTAGCCGCCAGCAGTGTTTGAAACTGCGCCTACGCAGGCTGCACCTATCGAAATCACAGTCCACTCGGTTAGGGTTAGCAGGGACGCCGGTGCGTGTCTAGCCTCAAACCCAGTGACTGGGCTCGAAAACGGTCTGTTGCCCCTGAGGTCAAGTGTTTCTAGGAAAGGTGTATACACCCTTTCTTCAAGGCGCCGCCATCTTGAATTGTCGTCACTTCCAGTATGGGCGAAAACATTGTTTTGCCGTCGCCACGCTAATAGAATCCATTTAGGAGAAAAGCGTAACCGTGCACCCATTCTCGTTTTCTCTCCCTCTACTTTTTACTATTTTCAGGTTGAAACGTTTTAATATTTTTTCGTCGCCCATACCGGATATGCCTACTTGGCGGTCGGGGGCGACGCTTAAGGGAAAGGTCTATACACGGCTCTGGTCCTGGCAATGAGGGCAGAGCCGTGTGTAGAGAGAGCGCGGGCAGAGCCAGGGCATGCACCAGACGCAGAAAGAGGGCTTGACATGCTCTCTTAGCCAACCAGAAGTCAAAAGGAATTCCCTAGTGGTGGTAGCAAAAAACAATTTTAATCATAGGTGTATGGTTTTAATAAGTGCGTAAGAGTTAAATGTAGTAACCCTTCATGGTTGAAAATAGGGTGCACGTGATGTTTTCTACTTTTGACCGATCGTGATCATGCTGAAAGATGTAAGAAACGAATGTGCCGCTCAAACTCTCTCTCGCTCGGACGGCAGATTCCCAGCCATCGGCGCCTGGCGTACGGATTATGTCGATCGTTCCGCTAGTTGCACCTCTCTTCCACCATGATTTTGGATGAACGGCATTTAAACATCACGTGCACCATATTTTCAATCCCGAGAGTTACTTCGATGCACTTATGAAGTTTGTTTCTCGCGATCACCACCAGGGTATTATTTCCGGCTTCTGGTTGGCCACGTTCGGACTTGTGGAAACTAGGGGTGTCGCGAACCGGCCGAGGTTCGAGTTCGACCAGGTTCGACTTTTTCGAACTCTTAGTGGAAAGTTCGACGAACCTCGTATTGAGGTTCGACTCGTGTGCGCATGCGCGACAGGCTAGCCAGTTGGCTTCGGATTGGATGGTAATGGCTAAGGGATGAATTGAGGGCAGTGCTGATTGGTTATTTCAGTTAATACAGTACAACAAATTAAGCTATTAGCTTCGTCTGGTATTAGAATTAGTTTCTTTTAATTGCAACTGTTCAAAAAATAAATAAAACCTTTGAATAAAAAAAATTTCTCCAAACTTAGACATGCTTGTATCAAGGTCTGGCCACACTGTCCACAAAGTCGAACCGGTCGAATCTAGGGCACTCTAGTCGAATCTGTTGAAAAGGTCGAAGGTTCGTCGAACCGGTTCGACCCAGTCGAACCCCGAAAGTTCGACCAAAAAATCCGGTGCGACGAAAGTTCGCGGCACCCCTAGTGAAGACATCCTGGATCAGGCACAGCCCGCTTTCAGCCAATGGCACCTCCTGATTTGTCTCCTATACTTCCCAATGAATGGCCAAACGCTCCTCCTCGTATACAACTCCGAACGAGGGGTCCTGGCAATGGCGCGGCGAAAAAGCGGAAGGCCGGCGCGGCTGGGCGGAACGTAGCGCCGCCCTTCGCCATTAAGAGGAAGCTGATAGTCATACTTACTCAGCTCCCCGAAGAGCGGCGCTGTTGCCTGTGTGTCGATCGAAGACCCTGTGACCACGACTTTTTCATCGCCGTCTGTCTTTCCCGTGCGATGCATTCGCCCGACTTTGCTTACTTCTGCTTCCACTGATTTCGTACGAGTCTGAGTGCTCCGAATCTGCTAATGTACATACGGAATTACCTGTTGTGCGAAAGTGGTTTCCGGTTTCATCTACTCAGTTGCTGCGTTTTTTTTATTATTATTATTTCGTTAACAACCGTATACTCAAAGTTGTATCGTATTTTATCACATCTCCACCAGCCGCGGAGCCGGAGGATATGAATCTTGTCGTTTATCTGCTGCTCCCGGTATTCCACTTTCCCGCATTGCAGCCTTTCGGTAGGAGAAGCGCACTTCCAGGCGTGTTGGTACGCGTGGGCGTGTTGGCTAATGTAATAAACAAAAATTCAGCTTTTGTTTGTCGTGGATTTGTACTGAAAACTCACAATAGCAATACAACTATATGTTGCATGCCTATTACGTGCTGTGAGCATTAAATAAATTCCGATTTGTTCTTTGCGAATTGAATTCGTTATGCGGAGTGATTACGAATTTCACTCTTTATTTAGAGAATTAAGATATATGTAGGTACATTTTAGATTAGATAGGTGTTACCTTATGATGCACCCGTTTCAAATGACAAAAGCATCGCCTCTTCCTCCGACGACAAACTCTAGTAATAACTACTTCGCGCCGCGTATGAACAATGCGCAAGGCTTCCCTTCTTCTTGGGGGACGAAAACGAGTATACATGTAAGGAATTCCAGACATAGCAAACATATTCCTTCCACCCGTCGACTTCGTTATATCCAGGTTCGATTGTATCACAAAAAACCAAAGCACTGCAGTGCACAAGAGGACTTTGACTGATTGCTGTTTATAAAGAATTACATCGCCCAGAGGCATGGAGAGTCATGCTTAAAAACTTGTCATCGCGACAATAACCTAACAGATCCTGCATTCAGATTGAAGGCGGTGGTTCCACTTTTTAGAGCGCAGCTCTTAGGCGCCCGTTTCCGGTTTCAGTGGCGTCGCCGTCGGCGTAACCGCTTGACGTCACACATGACGTCACACGGGCATACCCTCCCCTCCCTTCCTCAAGCAGCTGTGCTCTAACTCGGGATTACAGAAAATTGTGAACGTCTTTAATTTTTTCTTTTACGCATTTTCATAGCTTTATTGAAATGTTGACGTGATCAAACTCGTGCAAGGGCTTTATTTTATTGTCATTCTGAAGTGTTGTTTTTTGCTTGTTTCTTTACAATAAACATATTCGAAAATCGAAAAGTGAAAAAAAAAAGAGTATTTTAATGCACTGAATACGTTTGTAGTCAAACGATTTATTGTATCACATGGTTGCCAGCACAGCCGTCCGAAAATTCTCGAGTGTGCGCTTTGAGCGTGGCTACCTTTGTTTCTACTGGCGGTATCAAAGACTGCACTTTTCCGGTACTGTTTCACGGTGAAACGATGTGCATTTAGGACATTTTCCTCGATTGTTCGCTGAAGTCAATTCTCTTATACCGATTGATTGAAATCGTTATTAAGAAGCCCGAAATGCAGCTGGAAAAGTCTGACTGTACCATTCGGAGGATCTTATGGCAAAGTATGCTTTTCAAGCCTATTTGAGGGGCCCAGATGACCATAACATTGCGAACACCCGTACCCGACCGCGCACAAAATCTAGGTGCTATACGTCTTTCCAGCGCTTACCTTAAAATCCTGAATGTTCGCGAGCCGAAATTTCGCGGCCAAGGGCCCTGCAATTCTATTTAAGCGTCTACTTTTTTGCGGTTTCCACGTCTCTTGTGGTTCGGGCAACCCAGCGGGCACGGAGAGAGTAACTAAATATCAGTGCGTCATATTTTAACCGGACGACGCGGAAACCTCCTCCATCCTACGGCGGCGCCCCGTGGTGTCGAACGCGCGCGGCATGTGACGAAATCGTGACGTTTTTGGTCCTGACGTCAGCCGAGGAGACAGAGCTGCCCCGTTCCCGGGCAGCTCTCTCTCCTCGGCCTCACCTCCTTTCCCCGTCTTCCCCTCCCTCCCCACATTCCCCAGTCACCGCGGCAAGGGGAATCCTCCGGCGCGGGAAAAGGGGGGACAGAGGACCAAGGACGTCATGATGGAGGTTATTCTTTGCTTGTTTTTGTAATTTTAATATACCTGCAACTTTTAAAATAAAGCAGATATCGGAAAAAGGAAAAGTTCTCTAAGTTACTACGTTCAGTGCGCTCAGGTTTGGTGCAAATAAAAAAACAGTAAAAAAGTCGTTGCAGGGCCTTTTCGGGAGTTTCAATGCAGGCGTCTGGAATTCGCGAAATTTAGTGGCCGCGATTATGTCCTTTGTGACCGATTCGCGAAAAATAGGGACTGCGAAATTAAAGGGTTTTACAGACGCATGTGCGTCTCCCGACATGTCGCAGACGAGAACTACTGCGCATGCTCAGAACGCGATGCCTTTAAACAAGGATGGCAGCGTGCGCAGAGGGCGATTATTGAACGGTCTCGCAGCGATACCTACCAGAACCGAGTCCTGCTCACTCAGTGTCGTCGGTTCGTCAGCGTGCACCCACGGGCTGCAGCCCACACCACCTGTCAGTCACAGGCTAACAGTTCAGGGCGAGGGAAAGGAAGGCTGGGGAGGAGGAATCAGGCAGAATGCTGGAGCGAGGGACACGTTTCCTCCCCTTCTCTCCAGCAATCCATCTGTTTCCTCCTCCCCAGCCTTCCCTTCCCTCGCCCTGATCCACCACCCGCTAACCTTTCTCCCCAAAACTTTGTCACTGGATGGATGAGGCTGAACCCTTTCGATTGGGCTGCGGCTTGCGCCACCTAGCCAGTAATGGATCCATGCAGCACCTCACAATGAGCGTGACGCTGGCACGCGGCGAAGCCAAGACGGACACGTCTGCACCTTTGCGGCGATTCTCGTCGAGCTTCGACGTATTTGCGGCTTGGAGCGGGTCTTCTATAGGTGATGTTGGTCCAACACGCACTTTGTTTTGGACAATTTTCGCGAAGGCACGGGCGTGAGTCTTTAGAAAAATGCTCCTCTCGCGCGTGAGCTCTTGCCAACAATGCGTATAGCAAAATGCACGCTGTCGTGCCTATGCATTTAATATTTAATAGCACTGTGCGCAACAGGTTCAACGTTATATACGCCACTGTACGTTGTTCGGCGCGCCTCCACGTAGAAAGAAAATAAAAACAGACTATTTTTAAAACGTTGTTGCGCATGACGGTGTACCATCAGTGATGGCATAATGCCACCAATTTCTCAGTCTCTTGCGCGTTACCTTGCAAAACAGTTTCCCAAAGAGCTAGGTAGAGAACGCTACAAGCTCCAGCCTGTCTTTGTTGGGATTCATTTTGCGACATCTATGAGCATATCTGCACAGTGGATGAGGTTATCACAGAAAGCTGGTAAACATATACGCGATATTTCACTTTGTCACGTCAATCCCCATTGAGCAAGTGAAGCTTATAACCGGAAGTTGAACCATCTCTGGCAATAGAGACAAAGTTATGGGCCCCGTGCGCTTTGAATAGGCAATGGCCTTGAGCACCGACCATAGAAGTGTACATGGACTGTTCACTATATGACTCAGCACGCACCAGATGCACGATAGCGCCGGCGGAAGGCGGGTATAGTTATACCAAAATCTCAGAAGAAAAAAAGTAGGCTAAAAATGCCATGTCATTGAGCCTTTAGATTTCACTGGGTCCGCAGGTGGGGTCTGACGCATATATAATTAATGATTAAGGCCACAAGCGCCATGACGTTGCACGTTTTGCGCTCCCCGGTTGGCTCAGTCACAATAAGGTAGTTTGAGAATCATTTCTCGGTCACACACCTGCTAAATAACGAGGCCGCAGTGCTTGACTGACGTCACCTGTTCGAGGCCAGCGCAGGATTGGACACGCCGCGTTCCTCTCGTGTTCGATTAGTGGGGACACGAATTCGATTTGACCGCTGCCCTGCAGCACGCGTGTCCAATCTGTGTCCCTCGCTCAAGCAGGTGACGTGAAAAATCAAGCAGTTGTTCTCGCGCCACCTCATTCTTGGTGCAACGATGTCCGCGCACCACGCCTGGAAGACATATCCCCGCTGCGCGATGCTGAGCTATTGACACCCCGGGCTTCCGCTGGCTAATGATGATCCGAGCAGGCCACGACGCAACACAACGTGGTGCACGGAACTCGAGGGAGCGCACGTCATCCGCAGTAGTGCATCACAGACACAACGCCGGCATCGCGAAGACTGGAGGGCAGTCCTGGTACAATCAGCGTTGCTTCGCCCAGCCGGTCAAGAACATGTCCTTGAGTCTTCCGGCTACGGCGCCGAGGAACCCGCGCTTCCTGACGAGCTTTCCGTCCTTGCCGGTCGTGTGTCCCGTGTAGAGCATGTAGTCGGCGACGTCGAACAGCACCGACGGCAGGCAGATGCCCACCATCGTGACGAGCCAGCGGAGGAAGCCGTCGCACTTGTACGAAGCCTTCGGGTACCGGGAGCAGACGGCGTGTTCGAGGGCGTCGATCACTTCGCCGATGTCGTTTCGAGCGAGCAGGTCCATCGCTTCCAGGCACCGGGTGGTCATGTCGTGAACGTAGCTCTCGCCGTAGAGTTCCGTGACCTCCTGTGGCACCTCCTTGTACTTCTTGAGGATCGCCTCTGCGGTCGGTATGATGGCCGTTCTGCAAGACGAGGGCGGCGATTTGAGGGGAGTTTATAGACGCTGTGCACCAGCTGTGCATGGGCGCCGCCATAACCAACCTTCAGTTTTCGTTTCCTCTTACGCCGCTTACTTCACTTCATCATTCATTACCCTAGCAGGCCAGGCTTATTGCCACCTTAGATTCTATTGTGTCCTTCTCCCCAGCATTGGCCCTTGTGGTGGCTCGTCAACGCCCGCTTCAGTGGCGCGGTATCTCGGTAACGCTAGAGACAGTCAGCAATGGCGGTTGTAATGTGGCGCGTGCGCAAAGCGTCTATAGAGGTTAACGCGGAAATTAAACATTCTTCCACCTCCTGTCCAACGTTTGAAAAAAGCCTTTTGATACGGCGTGCCTTAAGTTCTTAAGTCTTGACGACGCACATTTCAAAGGAAGGATATATACTTCTTTTTTCAGTTCATTCTATTGGTTTCTACAGAGCTACGTACGTTCTACCTAAAAGCTTCATCGCCATGCCAGTATGCGCCGCACTGATGGAGTCACAGAGGCTCTTGGCTTGTATGTAAAAAGCTACAGAATACGTCTTCTGTCTATCCTGGTTTTTACCTCAAGAAAAAAAAAGTTTTGCGTTGCTCAAAGTAGTTTTAACTAGATTTAGTTGTCGGAGGAAGAAACGATGTTTTTGGCGTTTGAAACTTGTACGTTTTGATAAAATAAGGGTAAGATTCACCCCCATATACCTTAATTCACCAGATAGAGGAGTAAATCAGTAATGGTCCGCGAGAAACCGGACTTTTTTTTACTGTGGTTTTTTAGGTGATTACGAGTATAAAAGGATGTTCGCTTTGAGCCCTGGAGTTCAAGGTGGCACTGATTGGCGCATACAAAATAAGCTCTTTTCTTTTTCTTTTTTTCTCTAGGGGGATTGATTCTTTAGTGTGTTAACGCATCGCGACTCCGAGCACGTGGATGAAACGCCCTTGCTGGAGAACCCAGGGTTCAATCCCCACCCCTGCTTGTTGATCTGGAAGAGCGTCACCGGCATGCGGTCGGGGCTAGCAGTTGTACTGCACTGGCTAAATGTCTCATCCATACTGTCGTCTCACCGTATACGACGGACTAAAGGCAAAACAAGCGAGCCGCCAGATCCAATCACGAGCCACATAGAAATTCCGTGGTATTTCGCTTCAATGCATGTATCGGTGCCCGCGTCTCGGATCATTGATGGGGATGGGCGGACAGTGGTTCCGACCGAATAGTACTGAGGGACTCGTCAATTTTACACTGCAAAGAAAGCCACGACGTGCAAATTGTTTGCAGTGTGGAAGCTCTAGAAAGGGTTGCAGCGCATTTTAAGAAGCATTATTCGTCCATTCCTAATCAATGTTCAGCATGTCGTAGTTTAGCCTGGAGCGTCATTGGGCCTGGCGGCCCGTATACCTTTGACCTTTAGTCCATCATAGGATGAGATTTTAATTGGAGTTGTGGGGATCATAGGATGAGACGAAGTGACCATTAGCGCGGAAACCCTAACCAACTTCCCGCTGTCTAAACAAACACAACGAAATGAATAGTTTAGATGGGAGAAATTTTTTTTTATCTGATAACCCGGATGAGACGTTAGGATCTACTCGATTTACTGCGTAGACAGTAGCAGTAACCGTTTAACATATAAAGCACGCGTCGTGACCGTACCTGTAATAGGTGGGTTCGATGAGGGACACGGAGATGCCCCACTGACCGCTTCCCTCCTCAGTCCGTCGCCCAGAGACACCACGGCGTGCTTGGTCATGCTGTACACGTTGTTCCACGTCGTTGTGGCTCGTCCTGGAACGAGACGTTGCATTTCTGACGCTCCGTCGGAAACACGCACGCATAGACATACACTCTTCTGAAAGCAGATTGCCTTAAATCCCCGATCACTCCTTTATAGTTTTCCACTTGTCCACGAACATCTTCTCTGGATAGTTGATGAATTAAGCTCGAGCATAGAAACGCTTGCATACAACGTGCATCTAAATTGGAAATAGAAAAGTGAACAATACACACACAAAGGCCGCATGTATGTAAGTACCTTTTTTGTTGTTGTTGTTGTTGTTGTTGTTGTTGTCAAGTACCGGGTGTTCAAGACTTTTAAATATTTCCAGGTCGCTTGCATGTTCTCAGATATTTTTATTATTACATTTGAAATGGACATATGTACAGCTGTGTTAAGGTTGCTTGTCACACTGATCGCTGATCCTCTAGAATTCCCGGAGCGTGGGTCTCACCCCACGTAGCTGGCCGTGAGCACCACCCTCCTTGGGACTGCCGAAGCAGCGGCAGGAAGGTCTTGACGCGCGCAGGCATCCGTACGTTCACGTCGAAGGTCCGGTGCACGTCTTCCTTATAGACCACCACTCAAGCTCCATTGCCAAGAACACGCCGGCGTTGGCGACGACGGCCCAGAGCCCTGAAAGAGGGTCGCTGCGTTCTCATCGAGCACAGAGTCGCGGAAAAAGAATAGTCAGAAAGTTGTTTATCGCTTTTATTTTATTTACTTCAACGACCGAGGTGGCGTTATATGAGGGAGAGGGTTATATTTATTTTGAACTACTGTCGACTCCCCATTAGGGTCATTGCAATTGAGAAAGTGTTTCATCATTTGGTCTTCTGGATCGAAAATAAAACAGTAGCCTTAAAAAGGAACAACACAAACACTCCAATTGATAAAGATCATGCAGAGTTCTAGAACAACACTAACACCCACTTTTTGAAAATACCAGAAATTGAAGAGGAGAAGAAAAGCTACCCAAATATATGTTTCCCTATCAAAAGCGACGCTGTTCACATTGTTGCTGAAGAATCCAAGGATCAGGTATACAAGCTTTTTCAGATTATGAAGAAAAAGCAGGAAGTTTCAAACTTTAAAGAAAACATGCTGCGCGAGAAAGACGTTTGCAATTTTTTGTCATGCCGGAATAAAGCGCAGCTCTTGAGGAGGAGGAGGGGGGGGTACGAAGGGAAGGTATGTTCCTCTATCTCCCCCGTCGATTGCGAAATATTTTCCATCAGGATGACGAAAACTTTCCCCTATTATTTAGCGGGGAATATTAGAAATATTAGAGACGTGTGACATTATACGTGACGTCATACTTCACGTGTTTTCTATAATGACGTCACACGTGACGTCACAAAGGTAACGTCGTGACCTTCACGAGGTTTACCCTCGTGACATCGTGTGACGTCATTCTGAGGAAACGTCCCATAAGGCAACGCGGTTGCGCCGACGACGCCTCTCGACCGGAAACGGGCGCCAAAGAGCTGCGCTCTAAAATAAAACCTAAAGATCTAGCTAAAAAGTTTTTCCGCAAGGTAGAATATTCTCCTCGCCATCCTTCTACACCCCTCTCTCACTTCTATCTTGAGGCAGGGATCTTTTTGCTGCTGCACCTTGGGGCTGGATGGGGCAGGATAAGCTCCCGGCTTGTCCGGCCCCAGATGCAGCAGCAAAAGGAGTCTCCCGCCGTCAAGTTACCAGAGGGAGGGGCAGCAACGGGAAGGGTGGCAAGGAGGATTTTTGCCTTGCTGAAAATGATTGTCCGTCGGCCTTTACGAGGAGGAACAGTATCGGCCATGGCTCCGGAGCGTTTGCACTGACGTCAGTTGGTCAGATCACATCAGACATAAAAGGCTCGAGGTACACCTAAGCACTTCTTATGAGTTGTGAATGCGAAAGCACGCACGCCGCTCTTCGCTCCCTTCTTTAATCTGCGGCGTACAACGCGCTGACCTTGGGCGTGGAACGGTGGAGCCGCTGCCTCGCGGACACGCAGCGCCATCGGGTGAGCGATCGTTCAAACTGTCGTGTGCCTTGCGGCGCGAGGAAGGAACAGACAGCAACGTAGTTCCCAGCAGAACGAACCCCTTGGTTTATTCCATGCGCCGTATATATTGCCACGCGCCGTACAACCGATAAGAGGCGAGCGAACGCGGTGATCAGTGATAACACAACAGTGTGATAACACAGTCAGGATGACACCACACAAACTGACGCGCAGCGGCCAATGGGAGCCTCGTCGACGCGCGCCAGCCAATGGGACCGAAGTGTAAAAGGTGCCGTTGGCTAGCTTTGCGCGTGGTTTCATTAAGGTGCCGTTTTGCATGGTTTCAAAGCTGATGACGTCGGCTCGCTCCATGAGACAGTTAATGCTTTCGCATTAATAGGGGAAAATGTGCGTGGGAGCGTAGCTTCCGCTCCGTTAATGCGACGCTTCTGGCCACCAGAAAGAAGCGCTTACCGACGTCGCGTGCAATCCATGCATACATTCCACTTCGCTGATTTACATTAGACTGCGCGCCCTACAGAGCGCCAAATCCTCCCCAAGCGATGCCTCTGGTTCACCGAAAAAGCAGAGACGGCTGTCTGGACTCGGAAATGACATCGCTCTTTAATACACTCCAAGATCGTAAAGACATACATTTACAAGGTCAGGTGGATCGCCTTCGTTCTTCAGAACCGGGTCGAATCCTCCTGAGGTCACTTGGTCACGACATTTCCTCCTTCCTCCCATCCCCACCTCCAGACCTCCTTGGCTTTCACTTCCTCGTGTCGAGGTACTCCCATTCCTCGTAATATGAACCCCGAGTGGAATCAGGACAGACGCGCTGACAGGGCCGATCGAATCTCCCGTAACACTCCCTCCCCTTCATCTACCACCACATATTACGTGGATGCTTCCTTCTCCTATCCCCGGGCCACAACTGCCGCAGTCATTCATCCCACTTACTCACCTATCTTTTATAACTCCCACATTAATATCAAGTCTTCTACATATGCTGAAACTTTGGCTATAGCCGAAACTATCACAATACCTACCCAACCCACGAACAAAATCCTCATTCGAACAGACAGCCAGGCGGCCTGTCGGGCTTTCCGAGACGTCACCCTCCCCCCCGAAATCTTTGATGACCTCCAAGAATTTCTGACCAACAATCCCGCCCTCGAGGTGACCCTCCAGTGGGTTCCGGGTCACTCCGGCATTCAGGGGAATGAGGCAGCCCACGCCTTGGCCTGTGACGAGTTACCAGGACCCCTTGTGCCGGAGTGAGTCGGTATGACCCGCTGGAGGATTTGCTCTTAAAACGGGATCAGCGACGAGAAGCCCTGGTTTCTTTACGCGAGTCTCGCAGATCCCTTATTCCCCCCCCCCCCCTCCTTATCTAGGTTAGAAGGCGCCTTATGGCGTCAAGCTCAAACCTCTTCCCTCCCCACACCGCATCTCCTTCACTATTACAAATCCCTCCCTGGGCGACCCATCTGCCCCGACTGCGGGGGCTTCCAAATACCCCTCATGTCCTATGGGAGTGCCCCTCCTCTCTCCCCTCCCGCTCCAAAGCTCTTACACTCCTCCCCCCACACCAACGCCCCGGGACTCTGGTGAAGTGGCTCACTCCACCGGACCCCTTATTCTTCCGTACCAGCAGGCCCTGGTCGATCACGTCCAGGCGACAGTGAAGAGACCCGACCATCAGGTCCCTACTTAGCGCCGGACAGGGCGTCATATTGTTAATAAAGTTTGACACCACCACTGGCGGTCTAGTGCTACAGTAGACAGCGCGGACTTGAGGCAAACCCTAGCACTGCGGCGCATCGAGCCGTCCCAACTACGTAAAACCTGTCCGCGCCAAGGTCATTGGCTCTCGGGGAGCTGCGCTGGTGAAGTCATGCTTCCTAAAACTCGAAAAGGGTTCTGAAAGCCATCCTTTGAAATGGTCCCGATCTCTGAGTTGCTCTGTGCGATTGGGAAGGCTCTCGCGACTCTTTGGCTGTTCGAATAAAAATACCATTCTCGGATTGCATGTGAGGAGGGATATGGAACATGCGAGGTGTTATTGGTGCGGCAGGAAAGCTGTCAACTTCGTGTGATATAAGTGATAGGTGACGATGCATGATAATATCAATGAGACTGTGCCAGTCTGACAAGATTCTGGCTGTGATTAAGAGGAGAGAGTGTGGCGTGCTCCTCAAGTTCGGTGACGAGTATAAGCTCGTTCCTTATTTTTTTATGTGACTTAAAGAAACAGCTCTTATTTCTTTCTGTTCATTCCCTCATTCATTCATTTCCATGTCAGACAGGCATATAGAGAACGCGAGCAGAGGTTGTAATTCATTTCTTGTACCTTATGCTTTCGCTGTAAATGGGAAATTAAGTCCGACTGTCGACAGTCCTTAAAGGGGGCTCAAGCAGTTTTTGGGGAAGCTACTTTTTGGTGCGATGGCGTTAAGAAAGTGTCAGTGAATGAGTATCTTCAGTTTTAAAAGGCAGAACCGCCTATTAATCACGCAGGAATAAAATACGTGCGGACTCTTTCCTGTACTTGCGAGGACCAATGAAATTATCGTATGTTTGAAAATTTTGGCGGCCTTTGTAAAGTTTCGCTAAAGAAACAATTTTCAGTTTATTTAAATATGTTGTGCATTATAATTTCACAAGACGTAAAATAGTTCTAGTTTAGAATACGCGATACTGCAATTATCGTTTCACAAACAAGGGACTACGTTTTCTCCTTGCCGTCCTCCGCGGGGGTGAATTTCCCGTTCCCCCGGGATGCGCGGAAGCGCACGTATCTGCGCGCACATGGCGTCGGTGTTGATCATCGACGTGGACGGCGTGGTGAAAGCTCATCGTTCCGCGTAAAAGCGCTATCCTTGACTGTGAATTTTCGTCGTGTGTCGTTATGATAACCCAGCACGTACTAGAAGGGAAGATCCACCTACTCGTGCGGCGATGCCGTGGCTGCACTCTCAAGACAGCAGAAACGCCCGTGCCGTCGTGTTTGTTTACTTCGACTACAGTGGTGCTTTCTAAGCATTTGTGTCCTCGAACATCGCCCGGATTTCTTATTTGGCGCATTCCATGCGTGTGCTCAAGTGCAAGGTATTACTGGCGCGTACCGTATAAAGGATGCGAATTTTCACGCGTTTTCATCGCCGGAGAAAAGTGATTAGTGTTAGCAATCCTGAACGCTCGCAACGTCTATCTGATCACGAAATCATATTTCTACGTTGCTATATTGCTGCTAAGATTACATTGTCTTTTATAATCGTAGAAAAGGCGTGTGGCGATATTTGTACTATTGCAATGTCGTGTATTAGAGTTGTGATCGTCCAAGACGGCGCACTGCATCTTTTTATTTTCTTTTTTTCATCCACTGTACCCTGCAAGCCTATCAAGAAAAAATAATAATAAAGCTTTAGGCTATTGAAAACTGCCTGTCTATATTCTGTTACGGCATTGAGTAGGAGTGCGTCCCCTCTTTCGAGGGGCCGCTGAAACAGCTGACGGCGGCGACCCGCTGCGCTGCTTGTAGCGGTTGCAGGTGTGTGTACGCGCGGCGCAGAGCGGTCGTTCCGGTCGCTCCGGACGCAGTCATAGGTACGCGCTCGTTGCACATGTCTGAACCAGCCTTCCCCCGTCCTCCCAAGGCGAAAGTCAACGTGGCGACATCGCTTGACATCACGCACCAGAGGTAACGCTGCGATGTCAAACGTTGGTTTGGTTAGGACTTGCCCTAACCGCGAATCGAAGAACGCCCGAAAAGGTCTGCGTTTCGTCGTCCCCGGAAACCGAACATGACTCAAGAAGCGCTGCTATCGTCCACATCGCACATCGGAGTGGCGTCATAGGAAATCCTCCCCAGATCGGCTGTCCGCCGAAGAAATTCAACCTCTAACGGCGTCAGGTCCTCGAGCGTAGAGAACTCCGCCATGATCGAAGCTCGAATGACAAAGAGGTTCGGCCGATGCGGCTACCTCGGGATCACTGCGCGACGGAACGTCGTCCAACGCCATTGGCCCGAGATCCTTTTGATAAGCGTGCGAGGACCAATGAGAGTGGTTTCGTTTTCGGATGGATCCGAGGTTTGGCGGCCTTCAATTGCATTTTTATTAAAGAAATAATCACCGTCTGACTATACTTTTTGGTTTTTAGGGATACTTAGGGCGTCTAAATTCAGCTGTCATCATCAAAACACGAACTCAAAAACCACTTGAGTGTCCCTTTAATATAGTAAAATCACGTGGAGACCTTGAGAACAATATTCATATCTGTCTTGCTTTCTAGACCCGCTGTATACCGTCTCAAACTACACACTATAAAAAAATATGAATAAACTCACCATTCCCGTTCAGATTGTGCTTCACGTAATCCAGAGCCTCACGGAAATGCTCGTCCTTCGTGACGTCGAGTCGGATGACGTGCAGTGCCGCCGAGCCTTCCCTGCGGAGGCCCCTAGCACCTTCTCCGTCAGGAAACAAGCACCCTGCGAAAACCTGATAGCCTGGTTACCACTCGATTCCCTTCGTATAAAACGAACCTGAGTAGTACACAAATCAATCGCCCCGTAAATCATTGCCCGACTTTTTTTTTTTCTGGGTCTGTTTTTGAGCGTTGTTCGGGCGTAAAAACACAAAACACTTATAAATAAACCAGTAAATGGAGAGCAATTAAACCGCTCACGTAACTTGTGTCTTCAGGTGCACATGCATTTATTCCCGAATTTCATGAATGCAGGTTTTACGAAAACTCTAATCTTAAAAAAAACATTTTTCTGTTTGTTTTTTATGCACAGAAAGGAAAACTCAAAAACTGTCTGGATGACGCTGCTCCTCATAGATTGCGCAACATACAGCAAAACGGTGAAAGCTTCCCAGAGATGAACACCCGCGAGTGGATCCAGCATATCCTATGCACAGAAAGGAAAACAGCAGCAGCGCCACTTTTTTCCTCCTTGTGCAAAGGGAAAGAAAGTGGGATTTTTTGGCCATTTTTTCCCGTAATTGACACTCGTGAAATAGAGTATAATAAATGCGCCACCTATAAAGACAGCTTTGCGTTAAGTTTCAATGCTCCCTGTTCGTTGGTTATTTGTACGAATTTGTTTTACGTTCGAATAGCGCCCAGAAAGGCCCCGTACAATAACCGGCCAATGTTTACACTAACGAATGCTTAGACAGCTCAATAACTCCACCTGCAAAGCCCTTGGTGGGCAGGAAACCGCAAGGAATCATCAACGGGCAGGTAAAGGAGACGAACGGACACCGCTGGTTCTGCAAGATTTCTGGCGCTGCCGCAGAGTTCAGTCAGAGGTTATTTTTTCTTTCAAACGATTTCAAAGGCGTCATCACCAGAGCACTAACATCCGGAGGAAGGAATTTCGAAACCAAATATTATTTGAGGCGATTAGAGTAGCGGCGCTGGGAAGTGGAAAACGCGTGCTAAGAACTGAGTTTTTTCTTCTTTTTTTATAAGATAATTATATTTTAGTTTAGAAATTGTTTGAGCAAGTACAAGGGGAAAAATTGGTGTGTGTATGTTTATACAGCCGGTAGTTAGATCTGCCTCGATGGGCGTCTGGTGTCTCAGCTGTAGATGAGAACTTTAGCCACAGCACTACAACTGCTAGCCTGCGGCTTTTAACGTGCGCCACACAGTAGTGACAGCGAAAAGCTGACGGCGTTTGTCTGCGGACAAAACAGTAGAGAGGGGCGCGCCGCGTAAAGAGGAGGAGAGTAGCGAAGGTCAAAGACGAGACGCAAATGACGTTACCGGGCGGAAGCCAATGAACGCACGGCGCGACGAGGCAGAGAGAGGTGACGCCACGGGTGGAAGCCAATGCGCGCGCAGATGTTGGGGCGAGTCTGAACTTGCAACGCTAAGCGTGCAAGGCGGGCGAACGAGTCAAAGGAGCGCAAGCAACGCCTAGTTCGGTTGGCCGAAATGCGGCACATGAAGCGGCAAGCCGAGGCGGGTCTGCGTTCGACAGAAGCCGGAAAAAAAAATTAAAGGAACATCCATTGTGGATCCTTAGAGAACGCGTTAGCATGATCCTTAGGAAAAGCCACACACGTCCCCGTTTCGGGGATCTCTAACCCTGACCCCGTAATGAAACCAAAAAGAGGCAGCAAAAAATAGAGGAAGCAAAAGAATACGCCATAACAGAAAAGTGAAGGGGGCAGCGTTAGCGTTTCCCGAAGGATGAAGTGTGTGGCGTTTCTCAAGGTCATGCTAGCGCATTCCCTAATGATCTATACCAATATATGTTTTCTTGGGCCTACCATTGCTCAAGGGGAAAGACTAATGCGTGTTACATGGGGTCACGAGCGTCAGGGATTCATTCTAAGTGGTATTTACGCGAAGCGCAAAAATCGTTGCACCGTCCCTTTAACGCGCCGCAGCGCGGAGAGAAGGCGCGCTGCAGAATTCAGAGATCCCGGGTTCCATAGACCAATCTCACCATACAACTTCGTCACGCCTCCACTGCGGGCTTGCATCGTGGGAAGTGTCATAGCCTCCTATATATGCTAACAAAGCCTGGCAGATCGCCACGAGAAGCGGTCGCCGAAACGGAAAAGGTGGAGCGGCATGCAGACAGCGGGTAAGAGGAGAGCAACGTGACTGGCTCCCCCCTGCGGCGAGATGCCGAAACATACTTCTCCCAAGCGCACAAGTGTGTTTCGGGTCCTCGCCGCTGCAAAAGCTGTGCGCTGACGTTCAGGTTCCCCGAGAAATGGCTCTTTGGTGCTCTGTGCTACCAGATCCTCGCGCTCCAAATCTGCGACCGGGCACTCTATATGGCTCCGTCGTCGAACTGCCACGCTTTGTGAGTCATAGAGGAGGCTATGGAAGTGTATTCTTTCCGCACGCGCGACAACCCTGCTGCGGGTCGTCACGAGCAAATCACGAGACGGCACGAGCTGCCTTGTGTCCTGTCGCCTGCCTTCTGTGAACCATAATAGACCCTTTGCTGTCTTACCCAAGCATCAAGGAGAATGCAGGGATTGGTGTTCCACGCGCCACACGCGCACGCCTTTCCTGTATAAATGATTCGAAGTAAATAACCAAAAGAAAGCATTGACGAACGCGCGTGCAAGATGCCATTTGTTTTAGGTTTTTGCTTTGGAAAAGTTACTACTGCTGAGGCCAGCACGTGCGGCGCGTGGAACACCAATCCCTGCATTCTCCTTGATGCTTGGGTAAGACAGCAATGGGTCTGTGTGGCGGCGTCGCGGCATGCGTGGAACGCTTAGTGAGATCGGTCTGTTCCCATTCTGCCCGTATCGATCTGGGTGAGCATCGTCGGTGTGTGGTTGTTGCACGTTATAGACCTTAGGTTCATAGGCGTAGACTATGGGGGGGCAACGGGGCTCGTGCCCCCCTGGTGAAATCAGGGGGGCAGAGCCCCCTCCGGGACCGGGCCTTGATTTTTTTTTTTTGCTTATGTTTGTTGTTAGTTTGTTTTTGATAATTAGTATTTTGTCTTAAATGTATAATACTTCACCCATGTTTGTGCACCACAGAATAGAACGCCAAGTTGTTTGTGGGCACTGGAAAATAAACCATTATTATTATTATTATTATTATTTCCGAGACGCTGTTTACGTGCCATGTAACGAGCTTCTAGTAGTAGGATGTAAGCAAAATAACGCCCACGTTGCCTTTTATTGACAAAATATGTGGGAAATGGAATCCCAGCGTGCTTGCGTTAGCTTCAATCTCCAGTTCTGGCGAAAACACAACGCGCAGCACCCCCCCCCCCGGAACATCTCAGCCTGCCCCCCCAGGAAAATGGAAAGTCTACGCCGCTGCTTAGGTTAGAGGTTGTATACTGCGCTGTCTAAATTTCTCATGTACAGCTAGATACCAGACGTCCATTGAGTCTGGCTAACCTCCGGCTGTCTAGAAGTACACACAACAGAATTACAAATATATAAATGCATGCTCTTCTCTTACAACTGCCTGTATTTTTTATTTTGTTTAATTAAGGGCAGTTTTTTTTACAAGTTCCAGCCACAGAAATTTGTTCCGGTACCTTTCAGTGTTCAATAATTCTCATAATTCGGGGTGTAGCTGTGCTTTCTTGCAGAGCGCACAGGAGGCCGTCGACGACTGCATTTATACGTGTGGGCAAAAGTGTTATGAGCAGTGAATTAAGTGCGCTACTATCTAGCCTATTCATGAAAAGGTTGGTTGTGACCCCTAAATAGGAAAAAAAAACATAATTAACACTGCGAGTTGGGCTGGTTGGTACTTATGCATAATAATAAATACGCAAAAAACAAAACAAAACAACAACACAGGGACAGAAAAAAGAGGTACACAGGACCGAGGCGTAAATTGCAACTGAACTCTACTGGAGGAAACATATAAAAAGAAGAATAAAACCGCACATGCGCAAAGATGATGGACTTTCATTGACCACCTGGAAAATTCTGCCGTCACTGTTGAGTGAGCGTATCGTGACCGATAAAAGCCTGCTCCTGATTGGATAGGGCAACAGAAGGAGCACTAATACACAGATTCGTGCCATGGGCCCTTATCATGAATGCCTCATGTATCTTGCATTCCAATTTTGTTTTGAATTTTCCCATAATCTTGGTACTATTTAACTCGGCCTGGCACTCACACCTATCACAATGTACAGCCAAGTGGCCAGACGAGGATTGCCCGGTGGCGGCGGAGTCTTTCTGCCAAGTCCAAGCGGACTTGGGAGAGAAGGCAAGTAGACTTGTGTCTTTTCTTTAAGGGCGACCATGTGCGTTGGGTGTATGAATTCCGATCAAAGAAAAACTGCTCCCATATGACTCGGCCCATTCGAAGCTCGTAAAGAGGGAATTGCCTCTAGTTGCCTGGCTGCCTCCTTGAAAAAATCGTGCCCTCAGAGTTTTAGGTTGCAGCTATAGATAGATTGCAGGATGTGGGGTTCCTTTCCCGGGTCTTATGTGATGTTGCTGAAGTGTTGGTGAAGACGCTGAAGAGGCTTGTCAGGGGAGAGGAGGCTGAGAAGGCAAGGCCTGAAGCTAGACCTGTTGTCCTGTCTTATGTACATAAGGTCTCTCACAACCTCAAAAGGTGGCAAATAAGTTTCGCATACTAGTTTTTCAGCCCCAAACAAACTTTCCAAGCTATGCTAAATATTAAAAAACGCAGGAGTGCCAGGGATGCGGAGGGGTGTGCGGCAAGCGTCATGCCACCAAGTTTCGGCAATGTGTTTAGGGGTTACGAGGTTCCCCTGTCTTGCGATAGGGTTTATGTTGGCTAGACGGGGAGGTGCATTAATGATAGAATCAGAGAACACTACGCCGCCATTAGGCAATCCCTGTCTGGCCACTTGGCTGCACATTGTGATAGGTGTGAGTGTCAGGCCATATTAAATAGTACCAATATTATCGGAAAATTCAAAACAAGATTGGAACGCGAGATACATGAGGCATTCATGATAAGGGCTTATGGCACGAACGTGTGTATCAGTGCTCCTTCTGTTGCCCTATCCAATAAGGAGCAGGGTTTTGTCGGTGATAGCTACGCTCACTCAACAGTGACGGCAGGTTTTCCAGCTGGATCAATAAAAGTCCATCGTCTTTGCACATGTGCGGTTTTTATTCTTCTTTTATGTTTATTTCAATAAAGTTCAGTTGCAAGTGACGCCTCGTCCTGTGTACTTCTTCCTCTGTCCTTGTGTGTGTGTGTGTGCGCGTGCGTGTGTGTGTTTTACGTATTTACCGCCATGCAAAAAGAAATGCTGCTCTGAGTGCTGCCCCCGACCCCGACCCGACACCGACCCGACCCCCCCCCCCCCCCCGAAAAAGAAAAAGAAGTGAAATTGAAGCGAAGCACATGCACGGGTGCTAAAAGGTGCCCCAGCCTAATCTGTTACAAAGCGAAATGACGGTTTCATTTTTTTTTTTCAAACTAACTTTTAGAAATATGGGCCCCAAATGTGTCCGCCTGTCAGAGTTTCCCTAAAAAATAAACGGTCGCAGTCTTAAACTTCGAGCAGCCGGAAAGGCCAATCATTCAAACTTCCGCTTCAGACAAAAGAAAACAAAGAGAAAGGAAGATAGCCTCAAAAGAACGTTCCCGGCTTTTCCCCCGAGTGCCGTAACTCTACGCCACAAAAGAATCAATTGAAGCGGCTCCCTTAGGTTAAAAAGAGACGAAGAGCGTGCTTTTTCACCCTTCTTCATTTCAGGCCAGCTCCCTGCGGACAACATTCCGACCTCTCTTGCAAACGGATCCACCGGTCTGGCCTGGCTTTGGCAAGCATCGACTAGGTTAGGTTAGGTTAGGTTAGGCTAGGCTAGGCTAGGCTACGCTAGGCTAGGCTAGGCTAGGCTGAAGCTAGGCTAGGTTAGGCTAGGCTAGGTTAGGCTAGGCTGGGTTAGGCTAGGCTACGCTAGGCTAGGCTGGCTACGTAACCTCCGGAAGGTTTGGCAACCCAGCGCCGCATACAGGCCGCTTCTAGCTAGGCTAGATGGCGCAAGGTACCGCACGTTATAAAAGGATGCAGCCGTTAGCATCCATCCATCCATTTATCCATCGCTGCGGTGGCGCTGCTGTCTGCACGGTGCATGCCCAGACCCTTCACCTCGCTCGAATCTACTTTCTGCGCATGCTCAGTGCTCACACCTGGTATGGGCGAATGCGGACTTGTTTGTAAACAACGCGCTCACTGGGAACCCTGCACATACCTTGCTTGCTCGTGTTGGTGTTAGTCGGATCTCAACAAGGTCATGGGAGAGAGCACCAGCAACGGAGCGCAGGCGCAGCTGTTCGTTCGACGCCATAGTGCGCGCGACCAATGGCGTTGCGCCGCGCGGAATGTGTGTGTGTGTGGGGGGGGGGGCAGTGCTAAGGAGTCTGCTAGCACTCTCTTTCTCTCTCCCCACCCTCTGCTGCGTAGTGGGGTACGTTCTGCGTATTGGTAATTTCGACCCTTCACTCGAATTCGACGGAATGACCAAGCAAAGCGATTTTTGCTACTTGTGATGCCAAACATATCTTTCGTTCTGGGACTCGTCCAACGTGTGAACGAGCAGACGTGAACGCATACACGAACTGATGCATCTTACGGAGTGCCTAGCTTAGCTCCGTATGTGCTGTCCTCACCCCTCCTTTTGTTTAGCTTCTATATTCTTTAATGTTCGTAGTATTTTTTACCGTCTACAAGCCTATGAAATCCGAGGTCCAAGGAGCTACCGCTCGCGGAGGTCTAAACCCAGCCAACTGAGAAGCGGTCCTCACCTGGTAGCCTAGCCTGTCCAGGCGCAGTGCCAGCGAATGCCCGAAGCCGGTGTCGCAGCCAGTGATGAGCACGGCCTTGCCCGACGCCGAGACGACGCCATTGGGGAGGAGCCGGTGCAGGCAGCGCCCCAGGGCGAGAAAACAGAGCACCGCTCATGCCCACCACGGCGGACGCGTACCGCAGGGGCGTCCAGATCACGGGCAGCAGCCGCAGGGCGAGCAAGGCCACCACGGGGGCCAAGGAGGTAGGCCGTGAGCTCGCGGAACATGGCCTCCTGTCGTGGGAAAAGGTTTGTCACTTCAGCGGGGCGTGCGGTCTGGCATAAGTTCTCGCTTTGCAGGTTTCGCTGACGTCATGGAGACGCTTTCGTTCGGCCAAGCTTCATAAATGGCGCAAGCCGCCGCTCGAATCAATGACCTCTGCTTCATTCATTTATTCATGCTGCGCCTGTTTCGACTGCCAACTCGGCAAGTGAGAACGCAGGGAGGCCATCAGTTCCAGCTCCCAGGCTGTTAAGAGTTGAGACAGGTCTGCGGGTGTGCAGCCTAGAGCCACTAAATACCTTGAGAGTAGCGACACTTGGCAATTTTGGTGCCCAAAATCATGGTTGCCAGTTACCTGACACTATCTGAAATGGCAAGCAGCGCTTTTCCGTTTTGGGAGGAGACTCCATGCGTCACGCACATACATGAAATTTCTACTGATAACAGGAGTCTGAGCATAGAGATCGCCTGAATCATCTCTGCGGCGGTGAGATCACCGCTTTGATCAGTGTTTCACAATGGTACGCCGTCTGGGACGCGTATTGTTCTTGCTCAAGTAGTAAAACCACGAGGAGGCGAATCCGGCGCCCCTAATTGGCCTTTCCTCAAGCACATCACAAATGCGTGCCCGCCGACAACTAGAACACACGTTGCGGTGGCTTAATTTTGTGCCTCCACGCGTTACATTGGTTTGCCAAAACCTTCTAGAAACTAAAGCCTGCGGTCTTCCTTTTATGACGTCAGCTACGTCACAGTACTTGGGCCAAGCCTCGAGAGCAACGAGGTAGAGGGGCTTAGAGTGATAAACCGGAAGTTCGGAAGTGGCACCCCCCCGGTTGCCGCCATTTTGTACGCAAAAGTGACCACACGTCACGTGACCTCACAAGAGCCGTGACGTCACCGGTAAGATGGCAGCGCCCAGAGCTGGGGAATGCGAGTTTGTTCGGTGCGCGGTAGCCGCGATGTGTAGCTGCTTTCCGACGACTTCGGTCTTCTTCGTGCTCGCTGACGCAGGTATAATGTGAAAATATGAAGAAATGAGACTTTATTACCTTTTTCCGCAAGATCGCCCTGTATCATCTGGATATTAACACCTGCGAGACAGCATCAGCCGTGTCGCCGTACCGGTGCTCGGATTCCCGGATGTGTTCGAGGGTCGATAGAACTTTGAGTGCTTTTAGCATGCAATTTTCGCTTTCTCTTAGCTTTGTTTGAACGTTGGAATGTCTGAGAATCGACGCGATATGTATACGTCGGACGTAGGGCCTAGGGAATTCGTTTCAGCCCTAGGTAACTGCATAATCACAGCCAACTTTTAGCGAGGAAGCTCCTGCGATCTTTACGTTTTGTACTTATAAACAATTTTACGATATAACTCCTAGCATAATATATTCGCATTTTTCTAGCTTCGTTTGAACGTCTGAGAATCGAAGCGAAAGGTATACGTCGCGTGAGGACTTAGGGGAAGTTGTTTCAGCCCTGCGTCACCGAATAACCATAGAAACTTTTAGCGAGGAAGCTCCTGCGATCTTTAACCTTTTGTGCTAATCGACGATTCTACATTCGATCGCTTTTCTTCCTTTTTTTGTGAGTGCGAATTGCACACTTATTTTCAGCTGCGAGGATGACGTTTTTATTGAGTGGGGGGATGAATAAATCGTTGCAGGCACCTGCTTCAATGCTATTCGACTTGCTATTTTTGGTGTACGCATAGATTAATTGCACAATTTTCTCTTTCGTAGGTTTTTTTGCAGCAATACTTTTTTTCACCAAGAGTGCATTGTATTAGTCGGTCAATTATTTACTTGTTCTAGTTACCTGTACAAGATGATTCATATTTGTGTTCACCCCTTGCCCGAAAAGCAGTCTTGTTGAAAAATGTTGACTACCATTCCTTTCGGTCTCTTCAATAGACTTCTTTCTAAAGTGTGGGCTGCCTATACTTCGTATTACCATAACCTGGAAAAGGGCAACCGCCACAGCCCCCTCGTGCCAATCAGATTGACGGAGTGAAGGCATGTGAGAAATCTGTGCTGACGAGCACTCTGATGATATGTTGTCATGTGCCTCTCTCCAACATGCCTATTGACTCACCAAGACTGTAGCCTTCGCCGCTTGCCAAATTGTGATGGAACGAATTACAGTAGCTATTACTCTAATTGCCCAAGGCCTTCATACTTTGGCCATTTGTTCGACAAGAATGTTATGTCCGCCATCACTGTGAACTCGGCTGAGCGCCTATTGGACTCGAATGCTGCATTAGCGTTCGACGTGAACTGGGGTATATTCGTGTGCTTTGCACCGAAAAAAAATGGCGACAGTTGTGTTGCTTGATGGGGTTTTGCAAAGGGTCTATTGTGTCATACGTATTGGAAGTGTCCTGCTATATAACAATGCATGAACACATACCATTAAACTAGATGCTCAGAGGTGTGTTTGTTTTTGCAACTAACAAGTTACAGCAGTGTGCTTTAATGTTATTATCATGTGCGTAGTTTTAAGTATCCTCTCTGCAATGTCTACAAAGGCCCCTGGAGAGAATAAATTAATAAATAACATTTTCACATCACTGGAGTTGGTTTTCGGATGCGCCATATGTTCAGTAGAAGTGGAACGAGTGCAGCCCAATGCAACCAGTCTGGTATGTCCCATTAATTAATATTGAGGGGTCAGAGATGCGAGTGTATTCAAAAGTTCCAGCACGTGCGGTGAACACAATTCTTTGTGTAGAGACTCTGAAGACGTAAAGGCGAGCGGAAATATGTTTATTAGGTTAGTGTATCAAATATGTTGATTTCCACTTGATTACGTAATTATTGGTTCTTTGCAAATGGTTCCATAACGAGTTCTTTCTGCGACAGTCTCGTGTCAGGCGTTCAGTCATAGTACCTGTGCTGCTTGTTGTCGGATGATGCTCCTGGCACGTCGGTGTTCAGTTTGGTCGAGTGGCAACTTTGACCGACTGATGCCGTCTTGTAATCATACGTCATGTGCGGCCACTGACATCTGATGCACTGAAGCTGCAGGGCTGGCTTCTAATCCGCAAATTTTCCTGGTAGTTTTCTGCATCAATGCAGCAAGCTCGGGCATGTATGAATGCTTCGGCGTTGGGGTGTCTCGTTGAATCGGCATTGAATAGTAACGGGTAGCCGATGGCGGTCATCGTGACTTTGTGGCATAAGTCGCCCTCGGTTCGTCAGATGCCGCTTTGCTCGAAGTCTCCAGTTGAAATGCCTGTCGAACTTGTTCCGAAACAATCTCGGCAATCAAAATAAAAGCCGGGCAACTGATGGCAGGAAGTAGCTTCCTGGTCTCCTCCCGGACAACGTCGTGGATGTCGCGGATGCCTGGGAGGCTGGCATCGAAGTTGCAGCTGGACGACCCGAGTGTCGAGAAGCTGGGGAGTTGTTGATAGCGACAGGCTCGGGCCTGCAGTGTACATTCAATGTTGGAAGCCGCGGTGATATGAACCCTTCGACTGTTGTCGTGGAGTTGCGGACAAGGCTGCCGGAGGTGTTGTACCTCACATGAGGGACATGGGATTCTTAGCTTCTTGTCTTCTGTAACATCAGGGTTGGCGTGGGTGCTCGATCACGCCCAAAACATCTTCCACGAAGGCGGTGACGCTCTTGTTGGGGCCGCATCCTGGACAGAATCAGGAATTCGGCTCTCCCTGGTCAATGTTGGCTGATGAACGTGCACTTCAGCTCGATCGTGCAAACTTCCCACGACGTTAAGGAGGATTCGTGGTTCTCAAACCAGTGCCTGGCAGTTTCTTCCACGAGAAGTATAGGTTCTGCAGGAGCTGGTTGTCCGTCTACCCACTGTGGCGGGCGACACGGCCATATATTTCAATCCAGCCCTCGACGTCTTCATACACCTTGCGTGAAAGGGCATCGGAGTGTGAGGTGCGACGGGCATGCAAACGATGATGGGAGCGGACATGGTTTGCTGCTACAGGTTTGTCATTGTTGGCTTAGTCAGCTTCGGTTTTTCTGGCAAAAGACCGAATTCCGGTGGTTCTTGCTGGTAGCAGCGACTGGCTCGGATTTCAGGTTCTTTGTGGTGCATTTCCAAGGTTCGTCCTTGCGGTACTCGCTCGTCTTGCGGTTTTTCTGCCGGGCTTGGGATAGGACTTGGTTCACGGCTCGCCGGGCGTTTAAGACGCGGGGCAACTCGGCTGAGGAGCCGCCAGGGTCCACACAGAGTGAAGGGCTATGGGTAAAATGTGCAGCACCTCCACCAGAACATACGATGACAGCTGAGCATGGCCTGGAACTTTCCAGAATAGTAAATATTGATAGAAAATAGGACTGGAGCAAGCATCTGTGACAATATAACAAAACAGACAGAAGAGAGTCTATCCTGACCACTAAAAAAGCTGCATTGTTTTAGAGGCATTCTGTTCGAATAAATCCTCTCCTTCGGGGTTTGGCGACTGCCGTGGACGAACTGAACTGAAATGGATGTGGAACCACTTTTCTGGTAATGAGCCGCTGCAGACTGTCGTCGCAAAGCGGCGTGAACGGGTGGACTGGGTAGGTAACACGCGCGATGAAATGCCCATACAGCTTGCAATTCGCGTACCGAGTGTTGATGAAACTTGTGTCGACGAAACGTGCGACAGACAAGCGGAATCAATACCAACTGCAACACCTGTGCTCCGTGAAAGTGCACGTCTACGCCAGAACAATTTAGGAAGCAGCACAGCATCACCTAAAGCACGGCACAGGAACTACCAACTTGAAGCACTTGAAGGCAGCTCTCCGGTGCGCCGCACAACCAAAGTGAGCCTTCGGTCATTTGAACGAAGCGGCACCACGATTGCACACTGCCAAGCACGACTCACGCAATTTCCGTCGCTAAACTGCGTATCCAAACATATTGCACACGCTTCACTGCAGACCTCGAAGATTCCGATGGTCAACGAGAGCACAGAAACGTCGCCTTAAAATTTACTTGCGGTATCCGAATCAATCCGAGGTCCGAGCAACGTAGGGCCGATTGTCTCTTTCGTGGCAATATCCCCGTCGGTCACCAGCGAAATGCACACCGTTCCTCCTTCTGTTCACGTTATACCTACGTCAGACACCACGCTGAACTCTGAAGTCGCTTTCGACCGGCCTCATATGACGGCTTCCGCGTCTGAAATCAACTCGCCGACACGAACGACAACAAACAACGCATCCGACAAGCTCCGGCCCAGCTGGGACCAGCCGCTGCCTGGGCGCTGCCATCTTTCCTGTGACGTCACGTATTTGGTTTGGTCATGTGACGAGTGGTCACATTTGCGTACAATGGCAGCCGCCTTATGGGGGTCACTTTCGAGTGCAGACCGGAACCCCGGTTTATCGCTCTAAGCCCCTCTACCTCGTTGCTCGAGAGCCAACAGAGAGTCTTCACCACGGAGCACCTACAACCATACTGACGACGCTCGCTAGATTGCCCGGACACCGAACATTTTTTTTTTTGCTTTTGATTTCTTTGTGCGTTGTCATCCTCGTTGTGTTTGCTCGAAGCGGCGAGGATGGAAGTGTGTTGTAGGCTGTAAAAAAAACTAAATCTTACAAAAAATGGGGGAAAAAAAAGATTACGCTGCGTGACGAGGCAACATTTTCAGGCGCCAGACGACCCGCAGGCAAAGAAAACCGAGAGAGTGAATTGTCGACGAACGAGGTCGCTGGATATGCGGAGACGAGACACGAGCATCGGTTTCCACTTCGTCTCTTGTTGACAAGATTGTTTACAGCTAATTTGAGGGGCAATACCTTATAACTATTTTGTGCCTGCCGGGGTCCAGAGAAATCTAAACCAAGGGTTTAGATTTTCTACCCAACGGACGACCGGCGATGTGACCAATGGATTAAGGCAAAATCCCAGGAAGTCTTTTCAAGTTACGAGCTCTTCGAAGGTATGTCAAGCGCTTTCGCAGCTTCCTTTTATCGCTGCACTTTCATATTGATACCGTGTCCCGCAAGATTACGTAGTGCAAAACCACTCCACTTTTAGAGCGCGCCCGTTTCCGGGTTGAGTGGTGTCGGCGTAACCGCGCACGTTGCATTATGGGACGTTCAAGTATCCCCGCTAAATTTAGCGGGGAAACTAAATTGGTATTGAGGTCACGTGACGTCAATTCCTCCGCTAAATATAGCGGAGAAAACTTAACCCACTAAACCTAGCGGGAAAATTTTCGCTAAATTTATGGGGGAGATTTTTCGCTAAATGGGAGGGAAAGGGGAGGAGGGGAATACCCACCACTCCGTGCCCTCCCTCCTCCTCCTCGAGAGCTGCGCTCTAATTTCGAATTACAGAGAATTGTAAACTTGTTCCAGTTTTGCTCTACTTTCAAGAAGGGATAGTGGGTACTTCGCTGCGGCTTCCGAACAGTTTTTAAACATTTTGTAGGTTTTAGCGTGCGAGCTACCTGATCAGAATAACGTGCTCTCTGTTCCCCTTGTCTAAAGAAATTAAATTTTCTAGGTTTGTCAGTATTTACCGAAAACACGGAACTCTAAATACGCGGACCCTTCGTGGTGGTTAGTTTGAAAACCGCTAGGTGGAGCGCTCCATCATCGAAAAAGGGAAAGGGAAAGCAAGGACATAGACCAAAAAGCTGGTGGGACAAAGAAGTGAAGCAAGCGATACAAAAACGTCAGGAAGCCTCTAGAGAACACAGGCATTCCAAGCGTAGTCGGGAGTCAGAAACGGAAGTAAAAAGAAGATGGGACACTTTTATAACATGTCGCCGAGAGGCATCCAGTTTGATCAATGCGAAAATTCAGAGAAAGGGTGTAGAATGGATGAGTAATGTAAGCAAGAAAGATAGAAACGCAGCCAAGAAGTTTTGGGAGCACTTGAACTCACTCGGTGAAACGACGCAAGCTAGACAGAGGTTCATACTCTCGCATCAGGGAGATCAATTAGAGGGAGATGATGCGATACGATATATAGGAGCAGTGATGGAGGAGAAATTTCGGGAACGGGTACATGTGGAAGATAGGAGAACCGAAGGAAGTAGCAGTCCAGCTTGTGACATCGCGGATTTTGGACAAAGAGAATGGGAAAAGGCGGAACGAAGAGTCCCTAGTGGCACGTCAACAGGCACAGATGGTATCCCAATCAAGCTGGTGAAGAATTTGGGTCCTAAATCTAAGGCAAAACTAAGGGAGGTAGTGAGCACTATGATAACAAAAGGAAATATTCCAGATGAATGGAGGCTTAGTAGGATGAGTATGATATATAAGGGAAAGGGAGATAAGTCTGATATTAGGAATTATCGTCCCATAACCGTGACACCAGTTATTTACAGGTTGGTAATGCAGATTATAAAGAACAGACTGGAGGAATGGGTAGATTGCGAGGGCATACTGGGCGAGTTACAGAACGGGTTTCGGAAACAAAGAAGGTTGGAGGACAATATATTTTCTCTAACACAGTGTATAGAAATAGCGCAAAAAGAAAACAGACAGCTCTGGCTGGCGTTTCTGGATATCAAGGGTGCCTATGACAATGTGAACCAAAGGAATCTGTGGGACATAGTGGAGAGCTTAAACCTAGATGAAGGACTAACAGCAATATTAAGGAACATTTACAAAGATAATAAGGTGATTATAACATGGGAAGGAAAGGCAACGGGGAAAATAGAGATAGGACGAGGCCTTAGGCAGGGGTGCCCGTTATCGCCTTTGCTGTTTATGTTGTATCTGAGAGGATTGGAGGATAGACTAGAGAAGAGTGGGCTTGGATTCGACCTTTCGTACAGTAAGCTAGGCCAAAAAATTCAGCAATCCTTACCGGGATTGATGTATGCGGATGATATCGTACTAATGGCTAACAATAGGATAGATTTGCAGGAATTAATGAGCATCTGTGGTAGGGAAGGGGAGGAATTAGGTTTAGAATTCAGTAGTGAAAAATCAGCAGTCATGATTTTTAACAATGATGAAGTTGAGAGGCTGAAGATACAGAATATTACAGTGGAGAGAGCTAGTAAATACAAGTATCTAGGAGTATGGATATGTGATGGTGCAGAATATCTCAGTGAGCATGAAAAGTATATAATAGGTAAGGGCAACAGAAATGCAGCTGTAATGAAAAATAGAGCACTTTGGAATTACAACAGGTATGAGGTGGTGAGAGAGATTTGGAAAGGGGTCATGGTGCCTGGCTTGACTTTTGGAAACGCAGTGCTATGCATGAAATCTGAAGTGCATGCAAGACTAGAAATAAAACAGCGCGGAGTAGGTAGGCTGGCTTTGGGGGCACATTGCAAAACGCCAAACCAGGGAGTGCAAGGAGACATGGGATGGGCGTCATTTGAGGGCAGGGAAGCTGTGAGCAAGATAGAATTTGAGGATCGGTTGAGGCAAATGGATGGGGAGCAATGGGCACGAAAGGTTTTCAGCTTTTTATACATGAGGAGTATAGACACAAAGTGGAGACAGCGCACTAGGAAATTAAGAGGAAAGTTTTTAGGCTATAGTGGGGTTACGGAAGAGCAGGTCTCAGTTAAGAAGAAAGTTAAGGCCACAGAAAGAGATCGGTGGCTAGAGGGAATGCAGACAAAGACGGCTCTGGAAAGCTATAGATTAAACAAAACAGTTATTGCCAAAGAAAGCATTTATGACAATTCTAGGGGAAGCTCATTGTTGTTTGAGGCAAGGACAGGTGTTTTGCGAACCAGAACATACAGAGCGAAGTACCAGGAAATGGATACAGTGTGCGCTGCTTGTGGAGAGGTGGACGAGACGGCTGAGCACTTGATACTCTACTGTAAAGGGCTTCACCCTATGCCTACCGAAGACAACATAGATTTAATAAAGTCATTGGGTTTTAGAGACAGCGAAGGAAAAGTGGATTTCAAGACAGTAGAGATTACCAAGCAAAGATTAAGTGAATGGTGGCAGAAAGCACGAGAAAACTAGGTATTTTCTTATTAACTGATGGCAAGGGGGTTTTATAGCCTCACTTTCTTTTCAGTGCGGAGTGAATATAGTTTTCACATTTAAATATTCTAAGCTTAAATGGTAAGACAAAATGGCTAGGTGGCGTAAGCTACCGCCCGATCCAAAGGGCTCAGCCGTATTCATCCATCCATCCATCCAATACTGATTAGGGGGTGCAAGCCGCTGCCGGACAATAAGTGTTCATGCCATGTGCTTTCATTTGTCGATCAAACCATCCATTTACTCATACAAAGCTGCTGGATATCTGTACAGTGTATGAAGTCACTCTAGTAGAAGGTTAAAATTCGCGCTGTACAGCAAATTAGGCACCACTTCGCAAATGCAAACTAGACAGATACGTTCGTTAGATAGTCGTTAAAAAATGTCCATAAGGGGAGGACGGTGAAGAAAGTAAGGGTTTTAAAATATGTGTATCGTTCTTTTCACCAAGCGTCGAGTGACCCCCAGAAACATGTGACCTTAACGACTCATTCGAATGATTGTTGTAAAATGTTGTTCATAATAAGAAGGAAAAGGAGCACGGATCAACACGTTCTCCCACTTTGACTTTGCGTGCGGCCAACCACTTCAAGAACCTGCAGAGTGTCGACTTCTACGTGCTTTTTGCGTGCGTGGGCACTGTGCTGCCTTGCGCACCACAGCTCGAAGCATGTGGAGGGAAAGCTCGTGCTGCAGAACCCCCCAGGGATCCTGGGTCCAATCCCCACCCCTGCCGGTCTCCATCTGGGGCTCTGGACACTTGGCGAGAAAGTCGGCAAAGAATCCGTCGTCCGTGATTTGGCCGACGCCGCGCCTGACCTTGGCGCCATGTTAATCACGGCGGTCGACAATGCCGAGTCACCGGACTATGGACGCATGCGCGGAGTTCGATATTGCGCAAAAGAGAGCTACTGCACATGTCGAGAACAAGTTCCACAGCCTATTAAACAAAGATGACAGCGCGAAGAGGATTAGCCCGGGTCTCTCGACAAATTAATTCGCAGACTACGCGTCCGAGCGGAATGTCCCATTTGCGAAGACGTTTCTCTTCGATATGTCTCGAGCAGCGTCGCCAGAATGCACCTGCGGTCTCTCGGTAGAAGTTGGAGAACATTTATTCTTTATTAGGGACGTTTCTTTTTTTCTTTTTTTTATGTTAACGCGAACGCTTGGAGCTGCGGCTTCGAATAATCGGCAATCGATCGTTCGCAATTTCAAAACTGCTCGGACCACGACCGTTTCCGCCAATCCGCATCGACTTCCGGCATCGCACAGAAATATTGATTGTGTGCGACCAGAACTTTCTGGATAATAAATAACTCTCAAGGGGTGTGTATAACTGACGGCTTATGTGATAACGATGGGGTATATGATGTGCATGGTATTAGAATGAGTCATCACGTTTGGTTTTGTGTTAAAGTTGCTTATATACAACATTTTTCTTCTATTTTATTACTTATTTATCTTTTTGATATGACACGGTGTAAAGTAGCTGGCACTGGGACGGCAGCGCAGATATTTTCACCGACTTTTACATACCTATTAAATAAGGAAAGAAAGAGGCTTCGTTCGCCTCCTGAAAAATACTTATTCCGCGTTGTGAAACGACCACCTTTCTTCCGGAGTAAAACAACTTTTACTCCGAATGACTTATAATTTTGCTTATCTTTATGATTACGTTTTCAGTAAAATATTCATTATAGTTAATTGAGCATATCCAAGCCCCAATTTCGGCCAGAAAAGCTTCCATATGCGTGGACGCAGTTACAACGAACAACTGACAGGGGTCAAGCTTGAATTGCGGTCATACCAACAAAATATATTATTTTCTCTTTTCATTTTTTTATCAACCGCGCTCACACCTTGCTTCTGAAGCTTGGTGTGAGCGCGCGAAAATGTTATCGGGCGCCTTTTTTCAAAGCCTTCTCATATAAACCCCGCGCGCGTTCCCAAGTCGTGCGAGCTTGTGGGCGTGGCCTAGTCGGTAGCGCCACCTGTCACATAACGTCACACGTAACGTCGCACGTGACGTCACGCGTCTGCGCGCGTTGCATTATGGGATTTTGAGGTCCTACCGATGCCGACGCCGAAATTTCGCTGCACGAGCTCTTAAACGCTATCGCGTTAATAAAACATAAAAAAAGAGATATTGGGTTTTTGAGGAAGCGGCGTTAAATTTGCATTCGAAAGACTCGTTCATTGAAATGTATGTGACAAACTTTATTTTGCACATATGATATGAAGCTAGGCTTGACGTTTTTGCTGATTAAAGTATCTTGGAGACGTCGGACGTAAGAAGTTGCCAAACTTTGCCGAAAAGCACGGAAGAAAGATTTTGGTAATGGCTTGAACTCACGGAAACAGACGTAGAAAGGACGGGGTAAGACAAAACAGCGGATTAACGACAATTTGCTTTAGTACACTTCTTCGCATATGTAATCGTATTCTTCAGAAGCTGTCTTCTTTCTACGTCTGGTTGTCTAAGTTCAAGCAAGACATCACCAATGTTTACAAAATAGCTCAACTAAAGCCTCCAACAAAAAACAAAACAAAAAAAAGTTCGATTTTTTTATATATTACAAAATATAAGAATTTTTTAAGTGGAACTGTAGGTCATAATTAAACTTATTTCGAAAGTGTCACGAAAGAGGCCCAGTGCAGTAGTCTGAGAAGTGATAAAACATCGAGCGGTCAAACATGCGACGCCTGGCAGGTGGTAGAATCGTCCGTTTCCGCTTCGGGGCCGCTTCAGTGATCGACAACCAAAAACACACACAAAACAAATCTGCAAATTTTGCCGTTTGCACTTTCTTTCATATCAGAATTATATATATATATATATATTGTTAGGGTGATGCTGTCGGCAGCAGAAAGGACGGGACAGGACACGATGATGGAACAAACATACGATTTATGGAGGCCGAGCCGGCACGTGGGGCCTGGCGCGAGATGGTCGTGCGCGCCACTGCCCCGTCGTCGTCTTCACCTTCCTAATATATATATATATATATATATATATATATATATATATATATATATATATATATATATATTACAAAAACTTTTTAAGTTTTTACTTTAAAACCGTGCTTGAATTGAAATGAAGGGCACCCTTATGGAACTGAAAACGCGAAATTGAAATCTGTGTACAGGCGTCTTCCCGTTAATAATTTTCTACTTTTTGTTTTGTTTCGATTACAAAAAAAGGCTTGAGTTCGCTTCAAACTCACTGCAGACCAAGAATCTGTGCAGAGGAATCACGTCGTATCGTGTCCTCAAGTCACGTGGTCAAAGGTCAAAAGCCAAGATTGAAGTCACATTTCTTTTCAAAATCACCACCCCAAGCGAGAAAAAAAAACACACACACACACACACCAAAAAATTGGATCTTTCGTATGAAATTTCGTTCCCGTGAGATTACAAAGAGCGGACTCAAAACTGCACTTCTTAAATTACAAGAGAATCAAGGAACAAAGCAGACTGCCTATATTCGAAAGAAGAATAGTCGGGAGATGTCGCCCTCTCCAACATTCATAAAACGTTAAAAATAATCATTCCGAAAAAAAATTTGCCGAGCTCGCACCATTCATTCACTTCTTTCGGGACCAGAAAACAAATGGGTAAGAATTTCCGCCGGTTGAGTTTTTTTAGCATGTTCCGAGAAAGGCTCCGGAAGCTCTGCAAAGACGGAGAGATCAGCGAAATGCTCCTCGCACTCACGCTGAGGCGATTACGCCAATTAAAGCAAATCCCGGTCCTCAATTGTGTCCGTGTGCAGAACCCGAGAAAGAAGCTCTTACATCAGAACTTCAAAGATCCCGAGCTCGACTAAAACCTCACGTCCTTTTTTTATTTTTTATTCCGTGTCTTTTGTTCAATTACCTTGCGGGGGGTTCAATCTCGTGTTGCTAGCTGAATGCAAGTCATACCAGTTTTATTGTCCCTAAATATTTTTCTGGAGGGATAAGAACGGTTATGCGCATATATTAGTACTCTTTTCCGCCTAAAGAACCGTAGTAAAAAAAGAGGTTACTAAGTTTTACTTTTGGTACACGCATCTGGTATCAAAATTTTTACTTGTTTTATCGAAAATATTCAGTTACGCGTCAAACACGTTGAATCTTTAATCTAAAATCGAATTACTATCGTTTCGTCGTATACCATTGTTCGCGACTCATCTCGCCTCTCGTTCGACCAATATTCGTGTAATTCAGTACTTCATGCCAGACACGTCACAAACATACAAACACGACTGTCGTGCCTATAGTGGCATACCGAGTGTTTAAACAAAGAAGTACTTTTCACGCGTACCATTAACGTTGTAGAGACGGAAATATGTGGAGGCGAAAACCACACTTTGGCTGGCCGCTCTGAGGCTAGCCGGTGCCTAGCTCTAGTGCCACTAAATGAGCGACGCTTCAGAGTAACGACACGTTGCCATATTGTGTCTTAAAATCATGGTTGCCAGTAACCAGAAGCTTTATCCGAGATCCCAGAAAACAGCTTTTCCACTCTCCACAAATGTTGAAGCAGTTCGCGACAAAGCAAAGCAACATTACATGACCTTCCTATACACCGAATCTAATGGTGCGGAAGTCGCACTTTTGAATCATGACGATCGGCAGTTTTTTGCCTCTGCTCTGCATATGAGCCAAAAATGGCGGCGCCCACAACAATGTTGGGAAACGGAGTACCGATACTCTAAGCGCAGCTCATTTAGTGGCTCTACCTAGCCCGTTCTCTGCCCCGTGCCCTCCGCGCGCTCCATCTCGTGCACTTTCAGGACCTTTTTTTAATATAATTTTTGGGTTCCATAATCTTACAATGTGTGGAACAGTATTCCCGCTAACATTGCGAGAATTTTCGACAGCGATTCAGTGTTAATGTTCAAGTTTATTTCTGGCAGTTAAAATATTGTTGGTCATTTCATTTGTGTATTTCTTTTTAATTTCTTGTTGGGTCTATTTCATTTGTTTATGCCCCTCCTACCTTGGCAGCCAAATAACAACTAACAACCTCTTATTCTTAATATATATAAATGACCTACCTACTAGCATTTCCTCCTCCATAAGCGTATTTGCGGATGATTGCGTTGTTTACCGTGAATTTACTAATGACTCTGACGTACACATAATTCAATCCGATTTAAATGCAATTTCTTTCTGGTGTGATGCTTAGCATATGAAACTAAACATTATGAAATGTACGACAATGAGGATTTCCCGCAAAGCAGCACTCAGTCCTAACTACTTCCTATCAAATAACCTCCTTGAAAACGTATCAACTTACAAATATCTAGGTGTTCATATCTCTTCTGACCTAACATGGAAAACTCACACCGAATATATCGCTAATAACAGTAACCGCATGCTTGGATATTTAGACATACTTCTCTCTAGCTCCATCATCATTAAAATTACTACTTTATAAAACACTGGTGCGACCAAAACTTGAATATGCATGCTCAGTCTGGGATCCCAGTGCAGAAACCCTCATATCAGCGCTTAGGCTATCCAAAACCGGTCAGCACGTTTTATATTATCAAACTACCATCGTACATCAAGCGTCACATCTACAGCTAGTCTCTCCACCTCTTCTTTCCACTCGTCGCACTATCTCCGTCTCTGTTTGTTTCATAAAATTTACTATGCCAATTCACTCTTGAAAGAGCAACTAATCAGTGCCCCCATCTATGTATCCTCTCGGCTCGATCACTGCTGCAAAGTTGGTATACCCACTTCCATCTCAAATTCTTTTTCAAATCTTTCATCCCAAAAACATCGCGTGAATGGAACGGCCTTCCTCATCCATTGCGACCATTGGCGATTTTGTTCACTTTAAAGAAGCACTAACAAGTTACCATTCATGATCTGATGCCGGACCAACCATTTTCAGCGTTTTTGTACTTCCGTTGCACCACCTCTGTAATGCTTCTTAGTCTGAGGGTATAATAAATAAATAAATAAATAAACGGTATGTGCAAAAAACATTATTATTATTTTTTTGAATTTTGTAGCAACTATTTACCGGTGCGTATAAAATGTAAGGGCAACTTATTTTTTTTTTTTGTTAGGTGACAACGAGCATAGTCATAATTAGCGTAAAATGTTGGTAGACAAAAAGTCGGTGAGGAGCGCCAGCATTTTGTCCGCCGGCATTACAAAAACAGCTCTTAGGCCACTCTACTAACTCATTGTAAAAGAAAAAAAAATATGTTGCGCGTAGCTCAGACGTTGTGCGGGCTTCTGCGCCCTTTCGGCTTACGATGGACCCTGCTTGGCTCTCTATGAACTATCGCAGCCAATCCAAAGGCTGTGAAAATGTCCGCGTAATCTATCCCCGCGCCCCGCGCATCTAGCACCCTACGAGCGCGTGGTGAGAGGACCAGGACATCATGAGGAGCTCTGACGTTCTAATCCAATAAAGAGGTCAACGGCCTAGCGCAGTCGCAGCCAGTACTGCTGACCCACCTGACCTCCGCTTCGTGTTCCTCCACCGTGTAAGTATCGGCACCACAACACCAAGGACCCAGTTTCAGGAGACGAAGCTACCCGTACATAATGGTAGTTGGAATCGAATTAAATACGTCCACAGTGAAAAAGAAAAGAAGAGAAGAAGAAAAAAAGTATTCAAGCATTATAATTTGCATTGTAATATATATTTTTTTGTTTCTCCATGTTTGAAACATGTTTTGTGGAGCAGTCAAGTTGCCAACTTGTTTTACTCGCTTCCATGTGAATAGATGCGATGCAGCTGGTATAGATATCGATTAAGTTTGCGATAGAAGTTAGAAACACGAAGCAATATCAATAGCTTGCATACGTAATCCGGCTCACCTTCAACCTAGATGAAGGCCGCATAACTGGTTGCCTCTGGCAGGACTACCAGAAAGGATTAAGTAGTGCCTACCACCTCGCTCGATCTATGGAAGGTTCCTTACGTTACTATACTGCGTCTATTAAACAGTTATCGGCATTACGACCGAGACGGTGATGATTTCCCGATTTTTGTCTAAATAGTATTTGCGCCTGAACTTTTCTGTTCACAATGCTTTTTCCATATCGTCGTCCGTTCACCCAGTGCATCTATTTTTCTTCGGAGGTGAGTGTGCTTTTGAAATGTATTAAGCTGGTGCTGTTGCTGCCTTTACTTTTCTGTGAATATTTTTAGCATGATGCTGCTTAGTTGCCAATATTAAGGGTCTGTGGACTCCTCAAGCTACAATGCTGCAGATTTTTTTCCTGGCTCCTTGCATCTATAGTTGTACAATGTGAAAATAAACTGATTTGATTTGATATGATTTGATTATGTAGGTGCCAGTTTCAACGACATATTGTTTGATGGGACGGTGAACGAGCTAACTGCAGGAAAGCGACTCCCCCGACGTTATGCGAGGCGATACGTGGCTGTCTGGTTGAGCACGGCTAATCACTGTTTGTATGAACGAACACATCCTGCAGTGAGTTCGCGGGAAATCCCGCCTAATTTTATTTTCCAGACAGGTTGCAATATGTTGCGCAATCGCCATCGATATTGCAGCAACAACACCTACTCTCCACGATGCGAAGTACAAAGGCCCGTGGAGATAACTGCTGAAGCACAAATTGGCGTCAGCATATATCCATGCAGACAGATAGAGTGGACAAAGGGCGCCTGCTCTCGTCGCTCGGCTGTTTTTATATAAAACGCCTTGGTGGAGTAGCACTTTCAAAACCTCCACGATGTTCTGCTCCGACTGCCCTGTTTTTCCTGATGGCGGTAGCCAGGCTGCCTACTCGCAGGGCGAAGAGCAGAAGCTGGCCAAGGCCAACAGCAGATTCAGCGTCAGCCTCCTCAAGCAGCTACAGCCGAGAACCCACGACAACGTCTTCTTTTCGCCAATCAGCATCTCCACAGCCTCGCCATGAGTCTACGCTGGAGCCGGCGGATCATCCGAAGAAGCTGTCCAAAGTTCTGGGCCAGGCAGGATTCGGACTCACCGATCGAGACGCCGTGCTAGCAGCTTACAAGAAAATACTGGCCGGCACCAACTCTGGAAGAATCACCCTGAACGCCAACCTCCGTCTTGATTGAGAAGAGGCTTCCGTCCTGGATAGCTTTAAAAGCCTGACCGAATCCTTCGCGTGCCGTGCGAGATATGCCGGCTTTGAAAACGATGGTCGAAGGTGCAGTCCGAAGTCAACAGTCGAGTGGGCTGGAAGACCCGGGAAGATTCCGAGCATCGTCGATGACGGCTTTCCGATGGACACCGTGATGTTCCTCTTGAACGCTGTCTACTTCAGTGACACCAGCACAACCAGTTTCCTCAAAGAACACCGTCCAGCGACCGTTCTTCGTCAATCGAGGCAGCAGAAGAGGTCCACGTCAAGACCATGGCTCTCCGAAGCCGATCCGTCACACAATCCTGGACGACCTCAAGGCTCAAGCTGTGGAACTTCCGTACCAGGGTGAAGAGCACAGCATGGTCATCGTGCTTCAAACGCCAAGATGGTGTGTCTCAGCTTCGAGAACGTCTCTAGTCTCGATGCTTCAGAAGATTACCAACCAGATGTCTGCTAAAACGTTGAGCCTCTACGCTGCCGAAATTCAGGTGCGGACTGACTATGACCTGATTCGACACTCAGACAAATGGGACTGAAGTCTGTGTTCGATGAAAAGTCTGACTTCTCGGGGATAACCGGAGACAAGTCGCTGTATATTTCCGGCGTGAGGCACAAGGCTATGGTCGAGGTGAACGAAAAGGGCACCGTCGCTGCGGCTGTGACGTCAATTTCCATGGGCATGCGAACCTCGGTTGGTGGTCCCAGGATAGTGAACTTCCACGTCGATCGCCCGTTCTTGTTCTACATTAGGAACAGGGCGACTGGACGCCTACTCTTTATGGGAGAGGTGCATCAGTTGCAGGCTTGAGGAACGTGAGAAATTAACATATTTAACACACACAATTTCTTTATTCAATAAAATGTCTATTAGCGCAAGCACAAAGTTTCTGAAATTCCTTAAGCGGATCTATAACGATCATTAAAGTACTCATTACTAAACAAACAAATATAACTTGGAACTTTTTTTTTTTCAGCCGTACTCATGGCACGGTATTTCACAGTACATATGGGGAACAGAATGGGATTTTATTATAAATGTGAAGACCTCTTTTGCATAATGTCGTCGATATATTTCGCCTGCAATCCTTCGGTTGGATGGGAAAGCAAGGGAAATGAAGCTGCTCGTCCATAGGGAGCTTTGGTATATAATTTCGATAACTCCGATAACGATACGATGCATCTGCAAATTCTGCAGCGAAGTATCGGGCAGCATTATCGGAGTTGCACAAACGATCAACTAAATAGCTCTACTCTTGTAAACGGCGGAGTTTGGGGAATGAGGGAAGCTAGGTCGCCTGGGTACTCATCCCCGGCATTCCTGGACACAGTCTCCTTGCGCCCTCTCTTGGCTATTATTCTCAGCCAAGCGCAGTAAATGATAATTTCAGCCAAACTACTGCAGAAATTCTTAAGTTCCCCGGGATATCTATAGAGGGCACTAATACATTCTTATTTAATACCTACTTGAGCCTCAGGATTGTATCCACTTTTATTCCTGGGCCCGATATAATGTTGTTGCATTGGGTCCTATGGGCCACTTTGACAAAATTTTAAATTTGTTCTCACTGAAATGAAGAGTCGTAAAGTTCCCGAGGAATATAATAGCTGCCAACTCATAGCACACACCGCAGTTAAAAGTTCGGTATTTTAATTAATACTTTTTATTCCTCGAGACTCAAATTCGGCCCGCTTTTTGCCCCTGTAAAGTTAGCACTTCGCCGTGCACCAAGAAGCTTGCGGCCAAGCTACCTTTACATAGGCTTATTGAAAAAAAGATTTTTACGATGCGTTTGTGAAAGCATATTGAATAAGAATGTGGCGATTATAATATGACTATATAATAATTAGATGTTTACAATTAAAATTTGTGCCCTGGATTTCAAATATAAGCAATTGTTATGTATGGTCAGAAACACTTGCATTGATATATTTCGCTTTGAATTTGCCTGTGTACGTGTAAGTTTTAGCTCGGTTACAGACACAAACTGAGCAAAATGTTTTCAGGCGTGTATAACTAGAAATATAACTAGAGCAGCGCGCCGCTGACCATTCGATTGTATGCCTTTTTATCTATCTTATTTTATTTATACATATATACGCGTATAAATAAGGAACACAACGACTACGACGTTGAGAGTATGACACACCGGGCGACAGTGGTGCCTCAATCTGAGCCTGGTTCCTCGGAAGCGGAAGCTTCTACTTTGGCTGGGCTATCTCCTTGGAGCCTGATGCTTCGACCCCAGTGGGCTCTCAGTGAGCAACAGCGCCCATCATGTTCCCGGGCTCCTTCATGCACCGATCGAACGGCGTACCAGATCCCCATGGCTACCGCTGCTGACCCCGCCCAACCCACCTCCACGAATCTGGACTTCTACGAATCGGACTGTCATCCTCCCCTGATACCAACAATCAGGTCGTCGTCATTATGCATGTATATACTTATGACATTATCATGTTCACCAGTTGCGGCACCGCGGAGCCTCATGGTACAGCTGCTGCTACCTTCCGTGGTGCCGCGGTCAAATAAATAAAGACTAAAACTAAGGACTAAGACAAAGTGCTTGCTGACCAACAGCCGGTAGCGCCTTAAAAGAAAAAAACAATAGTGTTTCCTCGTTTAGAAGATACAAATTCCAAAACTACACCATACTAGTGGCGCACGTCACTCGAAATATACATACGCAGTACAGAAAATAACAAATCGTCTCTTGAACGGAAAACGGCAAAAATACATAATAGGGGAGATTTTTTTGTTTCTAAAGCCAAATTCAAAGACCTAAACTAGACTGGAGGTTTGCTGAAAACTTTCAGGGTATATCGTTGTTGCGTTGTTCCAGAAAGGTATCAGAAACTTGAAAACTTTACAACGGAGACTTTACATTTGACATTGTTTCACACCTCGAGACACTGGCTTGCACTCGCAGCACCGACCGCGCCAGCTAGCATAGCGCGTAGTCGTAAAATGTCTGCGACTGATGATAATGATAGCTTGGTGCCAAAAAATAAATAAAAGACGGCGCGGACCTTTTTGTTGTCAGGGCTGGATTCAGCGCGTATTGAGCGTTCTGTCTAATACAAATGGCGGTGTGGGAATGTATGCCCCTAGTAAAGTATTTGGCCAGACGCAAACGGTGAAAAGGTGGGAGGCCGGAGAGATGTACAGGAGAGGAGGTTCGGGTTAGCTGGTCGCACTTCAAATTCTCCATTTATCTTTGCTCTAGGAGTGCCTGCATATCTGTCTCAGGGTGAAGACATCCAATGCAGCCTTGAATGTGCGGTAGCGACGCTCCTCGAGCACACTCGGTGCGGCAATTGGAGCGATAAAATGGCGTCCTGTCCCCATTGTAAAGCTACGTGAGTCGAGTTGAGTGACACTCGGATTGCGCGCACTTACTTCATTAAACAGCGAGCAACTGATTGGGCGGAAAAATGACTGTGGGCGTCATCCCTACAGCTAAGCGCGCGTTATGTCGAAGGCACTCTATCTTGCTCAAGGTTGATACGCCGCGTCGTTGAGAATCTGGAACTAAAACAGCGTGCTATCTCGAAAGCTGAGCCGCAAGATATACGCATACTGTGAGGGAATGAGGAATAATTCAGCAGGCCGCTGTAACAGACAGCAGTGGCACGATGGATTCGATTATACTTTGGCTCTGCAAGAGTGTTTTGTACCTGGAACAAAGCCGGAAAATTTACCAAGACCACAGTATTGTTCCTCAAGAGCTCTCCGGAAGCTCGACAAGAAAAGCGCGGCGATCAGCAGAAACCTATCACTCGCACTGCGACTGGATTACGTCAGTTAAAGCAAATCTGGTCCAGCAATTGTAGCAAGCATGCAGTACCAGAGAAAGAGCTCTTACACTAACTGTATTGTCCTCCAGAGGTTTGAGCAAGCTCTCAAAGTTTTCTTTTTCCCTCTCGTTTTGTATGTCACGTTGCGTGAGAGTTAATGTCTGTGTTTCAACAGAATGGTGAGAGTTCTGCCTGGTTTTTTGCAGCTTTTACCTGAGGTATATAAACGAGCCAATCCAAAGTTCTTTTATCCCTAAATCCTGAACATTTTGGATGAGTAAGGACGGTTCTGTACAGATTTTATACTCTCTTGGTATAATATACAAAATATGTTAATGCCAGGTTATTTATTAGGACTGAAAGCTTATACCTAATTTATATAAATTGCATAAATATATATTACTACAAAATGAAGGTTGCTTACCCTCGTGGAGTGTTTTTGATTTCCACCTTTATGTGGTAAACGCATCTCAAATTAGTTGTTTGTTGTTTCCATTAAAAGACGTTTTGCAACACCAATATACGTCGCTTTTACTTATTCTCCCAACAGCCAATTTTATGCCCCTGACTACTGCCGGGGCGCTAAAAATATCACAGCGGACCATGTTTGTTTTGAGTCTTTTTTTTACAAAGAAATGAGCATGGTTTAGTTAGTGTAAAATGTTGATGGATAAAACGTCGGTGACAAGCACCGGCATTTTGTCTCTCCACAATGCTAAGACAACCTGTAGGTGACTATCCCTTGCTGTCATCATGTGAGGAAGATAGTAGTGTTTGCGCTGTGCTACGGCACGCTGCGCATGGAGCCAAACTCCGATTCCGGCAATGCAGAACTCTTGCGCTCTATAAGCCATCATCCAACTCCTTTTGTGTAGAAGTAGCGAAGATACGATGATTACTCGCGTTACGATCGTGGAAGACTTTGGAGTGATGCTTAATTCTAAACTTAGACTTATCGCTCTATAACGCATTAAACTCATTTGGATGCTAGAATTAGAATGATGATTACTCGCATTACGATCGTGCAGGAGCCTTGGAGCGATAGCGACTCCAAAGTTAGCCTTAACTCGCACGTGTCTATAAGTTGTGAGTTCATGTTTTCGCCTCTCGGTGCAATTTCCAGATTTAGTACGTGTTTCTCGAGCGTTTTCCTTTTTCTCGTGTTTTAAAATAATAATATTAATCGTTTTATTTACCATGTAAGTGTGATGGGAGCTGAGGGAAGAATAACTTGTCCGAGCAGCTTGACTGGTCCTTAGCACTCTCACAAGTAGAAAGCAGGTGTAAGAAAAGGAAAATATAAAGAACAAAGAAATGATACAATATTACAAGGTACCTCCATCACAAAATCAACAAAAACCACAAAATAAAAGAATTTAAAACAGTGACGTTTGCCTACACTGAGGCACCACACAGTTAATGGATAGCTGACCGCAAGAAAAAAAAACAGCTAAAAATTTACCGATTAACTTTTTTTTTATAGCATATCTCACCTTTATGCATCAGGAAAAGAGAAAGTTGGCTTTCCATGCTTTCATACATTGCGCGAAGTTCAGTGTACCTGCAAATGTATATATAAAAATAAACAAGGTGATGGCTATTTAACAGAGATTGCAATGAATAACAGAGACGCTCTATTCCGGAGTTTAGTCGAGTTGCCGGTACTTGCCCAGTTTTCTTTATGTCTTGCAGAATAACGGAAGCATTTTATTTTCAATTGGGCCAGATTACGTATACTATTTATCTTATTTTGTGTTTCTGATTTATAACGGACACTCAAACGCTATGTAGTATATAGCTCGTAGGCTGTGACAACGCGGAACGATGAAAGAAAATTGCACTTAGGTGTACCACTACGGCGCGATTATAGGTGTGGGGTATATATCTCCTTTTCATTAAAGGGACACTTATCGGAGTATTTATGCTCGGCAAGGTTTTCATTTTTAATGACCAATATAGAGCCACAACTACCCAGAAAATATTTCGCGGCTTGAAATATCGTTTTCTTTCCACGTACCCGATCGAGAACTGGCCGGTTTGAGTCGCGCTCACTCTCTTCTCTCGTAGTCACAGGCCGTTTTCTGTGGTCTGAGACACAACCCACCAAATATAATCAAAGTCGTGGGTCATCGAAGGCACACACACAAAATTAAAAAAAATAAAAGTAATATGATACCCATTTTTTGTGGCTTATAAAAAGCTGCTAATACGTTGGTTGGAGAAAAAAAAAAGGTGCACAGACACGTGACTTTCGCTTAACTCTCTTCTCCCTAATGTTCTTTCTTCCTCCCAGTCAGTTTCGGTTTCGGTATGGAGCAGTTGCGTTTTTTTTACTTTATTAAAAAGTATATGTGACGCTGAGCAAAATATTGATTGGTAGTCTACTGACACCATAACACATCCTCTATAAAAAAAGAAACACAATTGGGGTTGTTAGTGAACTTACGGTGACACACTGTAGGTTTGAAAATGTAGTTGTCACTCACACCAGTTGGCTGCAGTTAATCTGTGAGTAAGGAAGTTAATTATAAGGAAGCAACTCAATTTGCGTGGGAAGGTGTCTAACACGACCGACTACGTCAGTAATTTGGGCTAATTTTGTCAGTAAGTGGTTGACGTGTTCTTCCAGCAACATGTCGGAGGAAAATATAACACCGAGACACTTGAAATGCTATAACACATCATCTATACCAGTATGGTTCCCAGCCATGGATGTGTCGGGGACCCCTTTGTGGATCGCTGGCGGTGATGGGGGACCCCGCTTCCAAGGTGGGGGGGGGGGGGGTAACGTGGGCGGGGATCTGGAGCATGAAACAGGTGTCTTCTGCTGCGGAGGAGCAAGTTCGTCTGCTTCTCGCGCAGGGGGTGAGCGGTGACGTCAGAACGCCGAGCCCTAATTGGCTGATCGCGGTCCCCTATCTGAGCGTCGTCAGCTCCTTTGCAACGTCGTCTGCTCGCAGCGTCGTCTGCGTCTGTCTTACCCCTTTCCTGCGACTTTTTGCGCGGTGGAGAGGCCAGATTCACGAAAACTATCTTACGCCAAAAATATGCGTAAGACAAAACACGAAAAGGGGGGAAAAGTGATCTGGGAGGGAACTTACGGACACTGACTGCGCTCACTCTCGGTTCTTAGTAAACAAACCTCGGCGTCTCGGGACACCTCGCTCAGTGAGGTACTTTGACTTCCCTCCTTGATGCGCGTCTGCTAGTTGTTCGACAAAACAACGAACCGCTCGAGTTATTTCGTCTGCCTTCTCTGAAAGGCGAAGTCGAGCTCGCTCGTAAAGACCTGCACTTCCGAAAGTCGCAGGAAAGGTAAGACAGACGCAGACGACGTTGCGAGCAGACGTTGTGTGCAGAAGGAGCAGACGACGCTCAGATAGGGGACCGCGATCAGCCAATCAGGGCTCGGCGTTCTGACGTCACCGCTACTTCCTTTCTCATGCGCAGAAGACGAAAATGAGCCCACTTGCGAGGCGTATTGCTACGTGTGCAGAAAACATAAAACAAAAAGGTGCCACAGCACTCTCATTTTGGTCAGGATATAACGATGCGATAATCCCGCCGCGGGGCACCCGAGACACGTAGTTCGGGAAGGTGTGGGAAAAGAGGAAAGGAGGTGACCGAGATGATCTCGTGCGGATTGCTGTCGTGAGGATTCCGGAAGCAGGTTGCAAATTAGTCACGGCCGGACTCGGACTACAAAAAACGTGCCAACTAAAAAAAAAGAGAAAAAAATTTTGTTGAGGGGCTTCGCGGACCCCAAAGAAGGCGACGCGGACCCCCTAGGGTCCGCGGACCCCCATTCCGGAACCGCAGTGATCTATACGACGGGAATTTAGGATTGCGTCCTGGTGCGTGGGAATGGCCTTGTTTTTCGATCGGAATATAACTGCCTTTGTCCTTGCTTAATTTACCTTCATAGACTTAGATACTGACCATTTTTCTGGTGTTTTCATTGCATTATTACATTTATCTATGAGCTCATAATGTCATTGCCAGGAAAAAAAATATTCTAGTATCGTCGGCATGCATAATAAATTTGGCTGTCCGGCAAATATTTACAATATTGTTAAGATTAGCGGTGAAGAGTATAGTGACCCTAATATGCTACCCTGTGGCACACCACAAAGTACAGGTTGAGCCTTCGAGCGCATATTACTTATATGCTCCAATTGTTTTCGATTAGAAAAATATGATTTTAAAAGCAATACGACCCGTCCCCGACTACCATAATAATACAGTTTTTTTAGCAAAATGTTATGATCTACTAATTCAAAAGCCTTTGAAAAATCCACAAACACCCCAACAGCAATAGCTTCGTTTTCAAACTGTCTAAGAATATTGTGACAAGACAGACCGTGGCGTTTTCTATGGCCGTTTACTGGCCGTTCAAAAGCACCAAATGTCCCGCGCTCCCAAGCGAGTACGATGATGATGATGATGCAAGAAGATGAATTGAAGACACCGTCAGTTTGGTTCGTAACAATACCCCGAATGTCCCTCGCGGTAGCGCGGACATTCGGTGCTGGACGGCCAGTAAACGGGCTTAGAAAACGAAACGGTCTGTCTTCGTCACAATATATTTTTAAGCCTTACTGTCCCGTTGAGCGAAGTAAATGGCCATAAAATGCGATTGAGCGGCGCGCCGCTCAATCGCATCATCAAGCGTCATCAGCGTGATGTCATCAAGCGTCATCATACGTTAAGGCCCGTTCATACTCTCGCAACCGAGTGCGACCGAGAGAGACGACATCTGTTAAAACTTTTTAAAATTTCTTAGGACGAGGGAACAAGCTGACATTCTGGCGCCATCTAGGCGGTGATCCTGGAACTGCATTTCACAAGAGCGAAGGTTTCGCGGGATTTCCAAGGTCAAAGGTGCGTAATACCTATAAGAAAGGCTCGTTTATAACGTTGACAAAAGTTTTTCGAGCCAAGAAAGAAAGGATAATGCGCGAGAGAAATAGAAAATATGCCGGACCGCCAAGTTTACGCTGCTACCCAATAGATGGCGCCAGTGTGTCCTCTGGTTGTAAGAGGTTTTAAGGAACACAGTTTTAAGAGGTCGCAGGAGTGTGAACGGGCCTTTATCGGCGTGATGTCACCGCCGGAGCGCCGTGTGTAAAGGTTCGCTTCGGACTTCATCTGGAGCTCGTCGTGAGCTTCGTGCGATGGGCTGTGAGGCGACCGCGTCTACATCTACGGCCTCGACATCGGCAGCAGCGTCTACATCTGCGGTGGCTTTCGCGGGCAAACGTGGCCGCCCACGCAAATACGCCACAGCCTCCTTGAGTGTCCTCCTCTAGGCGTCGTGCTCGACGTTGTCCTAGACTTCGTCCTCTAAGCATTGCTATCGACGTCGTCCTGGACATCGTTCTTGAGGTCGTTTTTAGAGGTCGAGTTTTCCTATGCGCGTCGTTCTTGAATTCGTCCTAGAAGCCCTCCTATACGTCGTCCTTTAGGCGTCGTTCCCGACGTCGTCCTTGATGTCCTCTAGGCGTCGTTCTCGACGTCGTCCTTCAGGTCGTCCACGACATCGTCCTTGAATCCATCCTATACGCCGTTCTTGACGCCGTCCTCGACGTCATCCTAAAGGTCATCCTAGAAGCCGCACGTGGCGTCTATCTCTAGGAAGTCGTCCTCGACCTCGTCTTAAACTTTAACACGTGTAGAAACATTACTCGAAAACATTTCTCCGCGGGACTATAATGTTTTCGCCTTCCTACTCGTGTATTTTTTGTTACAAGTGAGGCCAGTTCGCTTCATTTGTCTTACAAAAATCGAATTGGTGTGGTGTTAAAAACTTAAGGCCCGTTCACACTCTTGCGACCGAGTTCGACCGAGAGGGACCAAACCGGTTTTAAAGCCTCTTGCGATCTCTTAGGACCAGCTCCGCCGGCAGCGCATCCGGTCCTAAGAAGTCGCAAAAGGATTAAAAACCGGTCTAGTCTTTTCCGGTCGAAGCTCATTCGCATAATGTGAACAGGCCTTTAACAATAAATCTCAAAGTCTCGCGTGCAAAATTTTTTCAAAAAGCCCTTGAAAATACTGGCAGAATGGGAATTGGTCTATAATTTCCCAGATCACGTCTATCTCCTTTTTGTACAGTCCTGCAATTCTTTAGCTACTTGTATTTGTAATGGGAAAACGGATGTCACTAAACAGAGTAAAATATATCGGTGAGAATAGGTGCGATAATATTAACTACATGCTCCACAAGCCGTATATGGAGGGCATTAATATCACAGCTACTGCTATTATTGAAATGTTTCATTACAGATTCATGCACGGTGGCAGGCTGCAGAAACATGAATTTATGATTTCGTATGCGAACATGTATGCAGGCAGCCGATGAATCACCACATGCAGCTGAGTTTGTAAAGAAATTGTTGAACATGTCAGCCAACTCGGCGCCAGACGACTTCTTCCCATTGTCTTGAAGTTTTGAGAGAGTGTGTGTGAGGGACCACTATGTAAGCGTCTCTTTAATGTGGACCATAGCACGTCATGCCGATTTTTCTTATCGTTTTAAGGGAGATGAGTAGTATGCTGCCCGCGCAGATCGCAGCTTCTTTGCCAATTGGTTTCGGTACTGTTTAAAGATTATCAAGTCATTGGGTGCACGATTATTCAGAAACCATCTGTATAGATTGTCTCTAGTTGTCATTTTCTCTGGCAACTCAGGCGTAATCCACGGCTCGCGTATTTTTCGACTGCCTACGCTCTCTCAAAAAAAAAATCATAATATATATATATTTTTAAAAATATCAATGAACCCATTGTAAGCATCATTCCCTTCATTACACGCATTTGTTTTGTTCCGATTTTCCTGCAGCTAGCGCACCGAGGAAATATTTCAGGGTTTTTCTCCGTAATGGATTGGTATAAGATTTTTGGGCGCTTATTTGCTACTAGCTGAGCTCTTTCCACACGAAGGAAATAGATGGTCACTACCGCAGCAGTGTATAACTCCCGCCTCAGTATATGTCGGCAAGGAATTCGTAATAAACAAATCCAAGACGGATTGGCTTTCTGTTGTGACCCTAGTCGGCA
>JAZHYW010026130.1:0-11007 GCA_037355805.1 Ixodes ricinus | reverse complement strand
TACCTTTCGTCATTCTCTTCTGTGCTCTTCCATTTTGAATTCTCCTCGTTGTCCACTCAGTCTCAGGTGGTCTAAGAAGATGAAAAATCATGAGACTTCAACGTGATCATATTTATACGGTGAAGGAATACACCGTAGAGGTCATGTGGCCAGTGGAGTACAGCTGCTGCATAAACCACGTGGAGCTCATTCTTGTTTCTGATCCATCGACCGTCATAGCCATCTACAAGATGAGAATGGAGACCTACTATTTAAATCGATCCAATGGACGAGGTGTTGTTGTAATTGCATTGCTACTCTGCGACAATGCTGAATGTCAGCTACAGTGTAATGATAGCTACAGTGTAATTACGCCTGATTATGAAATGCGTTCTTTCTGTTCAAGCAAGGCAGTGTTCTCCGTTTTTTACCGATAACCCAGCGGAGATATTCCAACGTTGTTGCAATTCTACGATCAATTCCTGGCATTCGTTAGAGAGAGAAAAAGAAAGATTATTGCTGGAAAGATTTTAACATCGATATCAGTAACAACAGCCAATCCGCCAGACATTTGAACGCTGCTATAATATCGAATGGTTTTGTCAACATTATTAATGTAAAGACGGTCAGTGTGCAGGCGAGCTGGTGAATAGTATACATCTTAAAACCTGAGACTGTGGTTGGAAAAGTTGAAGGTATTTAGGAGAGGCAACAAGAAAAAGAAGAGGCAAGGTCTCAAACTCAGCTAAAATCTTTATTGCGTTCGCGTCTTATATACTCCGCTTCCAATGACGTCACCAACGTTGACTCCCAACCGTCACAGTTCAAACCACCAGACCCGAAACCGAGGACAAAGCAACAAGCGGACAACTTTATACAATGGCTTATACCTGACCTTAATCTTCGCTAACATCAATGTACCAGTTACAAAAGGACCGAAGGTTTACGGCACCCTCCACAAAATTTGATAAGAACTACATCACAAAAAGCAAACTACCGTTCAGAACCTCTTTATACAAACAAAAGACAAAGAAAACCAGGAAGTCCAAAACGATAACGACGCCTCGAAAGGATCGCTCAAACCAGGATACTAAGGTTCATTGCTTTGTTCAGCATAGAAGGCCGCTTTTACAACCGCAAAACGCTTCGCTTCGTTCCCAACCTGCAAAGACGCCTGGCTGATGCAATTACCCGACGTCTTAATACAAACAGTTTCCTGAACAACACGTTTCATGTCATCTTTCTCTTTACATATTACCTCCGTTTTTGACCAAACAGCCTTACAACCGCGACATTCCTGTAAGTGCCTAGCTAACTCGGAGTTTGAAGCATTGTTCCGGACATTCCTTTTATGTTCAGTGAGCCTATCATTTAAACACCTCGAAGTTTGTCCCACATACTTAAAGCCACACTCCAATGGTATTTCATATACCACTGACCCTTCACACGGAACCGATTTATCGCGGTGCTCCTTCTGGCACTTTTTTTGTCCTGATTCAAAGGGTGTAAGATGGCAAAGCTTAAAATCCGCAGTACACACAGTTTCTATACCAAACTTCTTCGCGCTTGCCTTCAAATTGTGCGAGATGTCGTGGAAGTACGGAATTACTGCTCGTCGGCTGTTTAAGACCTGCTTGTTTTGTTTGCCTGTGAGTTGAATAGTAAGCTGTCGTCTTATAAAAGTGTCCTCATAACCTGCATTCTGTAGTCTTGTCCATTGTCTCTTCAAAGCTTGGCTCAAAAAATGAGTGCATGATTTTGACAACGCGTTCCCAATTAGCGACTTTGCGATTCCCGCTTTAACGTTTTTCGAATGACAACTCTGTTTAGGGAGGATCGGTTTCACCGTTTCCTTGCCATATTCCCAACAAAGCCCGTTGCTTATCTGAATCCGTAAGTCCAAAAATTCTAGTACATCATCTTTCGGTGTCTCTACTGTAAACTGCAACTCCGGGGCCGTTGCCTTTACTAACGCTTCAATAGCTTCCGATAAGCCTTCTTTAAATGTGCACACAATGATATCATCGACATACCTTCTGACGAAGCACATCTCTGCGGTTAACTCACTCGTTTTTTTGGACAGCGCTGCATCTAAGGAGTTGAGGTAAATCTCCGCTAAAATAGGTGCGACTGACGAACCTATACATACGCCTTCCTTCTGGACATATTTGCAAGCGTTGTACTCAATGACTGTTGATTGCAAATAAAAATCTAGCACCGCGAGGAACCCTTCAATTGACACCCCCGAACCGGACTGAAACCTGACTAGATTTAATTCTAACGCATCTCTCACCGCGCTCATCAATCTTTTTTCTCCAGCGAGTAATAAAGATCTTTTATATCCATTGAGAACAGTGCGCATTTCCTCCCATGATTAGTGTCCAAAATGTTTACTAGTTCTTCCGAGTTTTTTAGTGAGAGTGAGTTTTCAAGCCTGACGTATTCTAGCCCTTGCTGTAAAAACTTTGAAACAACCTTTTGCCACGTTCCGTTTTCATTTATTACCACTCGAAGGGGCATCTCCACTTTATGGTCTTTTAGAAAAAACTTTAAACATAAGCCCATCCTAGACTGACTCATTATATTCTTTACCACTTCGTCCTTGTTCTCCTCCTTTAAAACCGCACAAACCCCCTTCCTTAGTTTTGCCATGTTACCATCCCATTCGTGGAACAACAACCCTAATGCATTGTCCGCCTTCTTCTGAAAATTCTGCAACGGTAATACACCAAACCTCCCTGATTTGTCCGTTTGAAGCAACTTCAATAGATTTTGACTCCAATTCCTTCTTCACCGTGACCACATCTCTAAAATTCCTTTTCTCTTTTGGGTACCCATCGCCCATAATGCTCTCCAATCTTCCTAAAGTCTGATCAATAAAAGTCGTTCTTTCATCAAAACTTATCACCCGCGCAACCTTTTGAACAGCAGAAACACATCAACTCTAGATGGTTTGATATTAGGGCAAAACTTTGGTCCTTTAGCTAAAAAACACTCCGTTTTTTCTGACAATTGTACGTTGAACGGATTGACCACCCGTAACGGGTTTCGGCCTCTTATCGGTCTGGCGCCAAACTCGGACTAGGATGGCCAAACTCAATGGTCAGTCTAGGATGGGCTTATGTTTAAAGTTTTTTCTAAAAGACCATAAAGTGGAGATGCCCCTTCGAGTGGTAATAAATGAAAACGGAACGTGGCAAAAGGTTGTTTCAAAGTTTTTACAGCAAGGGCTAGAATACGTCAGGCTTGAAAACTCACTCTCACTAAAAAACTCGGAAGAACTAGTAAACATTTTGGACACTAATCATGGGAGGAAATGCGCACTGTTCTCAATGGATATAAAAGATCTTTATTACTCGCTGGAGAAAAAAGATTGATGAGCGCGGTGAGAGATGCGTTAGAATTAAATCTAGTCAGGTTTCAGTCCGGTTCGGGGGTGTCAATTGAAGGGTTCCTCGCGGTGCTAGATTTTTATTTGCAATCAACAGTCATTGAGTACAACGCTTGCAAATATGTCCAGAAGGAAGGCGTATGTATAGGTTCGTCAGTCGCACCTATTTTAGCGGAGATTTACCTCAACTCCTTAGATGCAGCGCTGTCCAAAAAACGAGTGAGTTAACCGCAGAGATGTGCTTCGTCAGAAGGTATGTCGATGATATCATTGTGTGCACATTTAAAGAAGGCTTATCGGAAGCTATTGAAGCGTTAGTAAAGGCAACGGCCCCGGAGTTGCAGTTTACAGTAGAGACACCGAAAGATGATGTACTAGAATTTTTGGACTTACGGATTCAGATAAGCAACGGGCTTTGTTGGGAATATGGCAAGGAAACGGTGAAACCGATCCTCCCTAAACAGAGTTGTCATTCGAAAAACGTTAAAGCGGGAATCGCAAAGTCGCTAATTGGGAACGCGTTGTCAAAATCATGCACTCATTTTTTGAGCCAAGCTTTGAAGAGACAATGGACAAGACTACAGAATGCAGGTTATGAGGACACTTTTATAAGACGACAGCTTACTATTCAACTCACAGGCAAACAAAACAAGCAGGTCTTAAACAGCCGACGAGCAGTAATTCCGTACTTCCACGACATCTCGCACAATTTGAAGGCAAGCGCGAAGAAGTTTGGTATAGAAACTGTGTGTACTGCGGATTTTAAGCTTTGCCATCTTACACCCTTTGAATCAGGACAAAAAAAGTGCCAGAAGGAGCACCGCGATAAATCGGTTCCGTGTGAAGGGTCAGTGGTATATGAAATACCATTGGAGTGTGGCTTTAAGTATGTGGGACAAACTTCGAGGTGTTTAAATGATAGGCTCACTGAACATAAAAGGAATGTCCGGAACAATGCTTCAAACTCCGAGTTAGCTAGGCACTTACAGGAATGTCGCGGTTGTAAGGCTGTTTGGTCAAAAACGGAGGTAATATGTAAAGAGAAAGATGACATGAAACGTGTTGTTCAGGAAACTGTTTGTATTAAGACGTCGGGTAATTGCATCAGCCAGGCGTCTTTGCAGGTTGGCAACGAAGCGAAGCGTTTTTTGCGGTTGTAAAAGCGGCCTTCTATGCTGAACAAAGCAATGAACCTTAGTATCCTGGTTTGAGCGATCCTTTCGAGGCGTCGTTATCGTTTTGGACTTCCTGGTTTTCTTTGTCTTTTGTTTGTATAAAGAGGTTCTGAACGGTAGTTTGCTTTTTGTGATGTAGTTCTTATCAAATTTTGTGGAGGGTGCCGTAAACCTTCGGTCCTTTTGTAACTGGTACATTGATGTTAGCGAAGATTAAGGTCAGGTATAAGCCATTGTATAAAGTTGTCCGCTTGTTGCTTTGTCCTCGGTTTCGGGTCTGGTGGTTTGAACTGTGACGGTTGGGAGTCAACGTTGGTGACGTCATTGGAAGCGGAGTATATAAGACGCGAACGCAATAAAGATTTTAGCTGAGTTTGAGACCTTGCCTCTTCTTTTTCTTGTTGCCTCTCCTAAATACCTTCAACTTTTCCAACCACAGTCTCAGGTTTTAAGATGTATATTATTAATGTGCCGACTAGGGTCACAACAAAAGCCAATCCGTCTTGGATTCGTTTATTACGAATTCCTTGCCGACATATACTGAGGCGGGAGTTATACACTGCTGCGGTAGTCCTTCGTGTAGAAAGAGCTCGGCTATAGTAGCAAATAAGCGCCCAAAAATCTTATACCAATCCATTACGGAGAAAACCCTGAAATATTTCTCGGTGCGCTGCAGCAAGGAAAATCTGAACAAAATAGATGCGTCTAATAACGGGAATGATGCTTACTAATGGGTTTATTGATATTTTCAAAAATATATATAATATGATTTTTTTTTGTGAAAGAGCGTAGGCACAGTTGAAAAATACGCGAGCCGTGGATTACGCCTGAGTTGCCAGAGAAATGACAACTAGAGACAAGCTATACAGATGCTTTCTGAATAATCGTGCACCCAATGACTTTATAATCTTTAAACAGTACCCAAAACAAATTGGCAAAGAAGCTGCGATCTGCGCAGGCAGCATACCACTCATCTCCCTTAAAACGATAAGAAAAATCGGCATGACGTGCTATGGTCCACATTAAACAGACGCTTACATAGTGGTCCCTCACACACACCTCTCTCAAAACTTCAAGATAATGGGAAGAAATCGTCTGGCGCCGAGTTGACTGACATGTTCAACGATTTCTTTACAAACTCAGCTGCATGTGGTGATTCATCGGCTGCCTGCATACATGTTCGCATTCGAAATCCTAAATTCATGTTTCTGCAGACGGTCACTGTGCATGAATCTGTAATGAAACATTACAATAATAGCAGTAGCTGTGATAATAATGCCCTCCATATACGGCCTGTGGAGCATGTAGTTAATATTATCGCACCTATTCTCACCGATATAGTTTTACTCTGTTTAGTGACATCCGTTTTCCCGTCACAAATACAAGTAGCTAAAGAATTACAGGACTTTACAAAAAGGGAGATAGACGTGATCTGGGAAATTATAGACCGATTCCCATTCTGCCAGTATTTTCAAGGGCTTTTGAAAAAATTTTGCACGCGAGACTTTCGAGATTTATTGCTAAGCGTAAGTTGTTAACACCACACCAATTCGATTTTTGTAAGACAAATGAAGCGAACTGGCCTTACTGGTACAAAAAATACACGTGTAGGAAGGCGAAAACATTATAGTCCCGCGGGAGAAATGTTTTTGAGTAATGTTTCTACACGTGTTAAAGTTTAAGACGACGTCGAGGATGATCGTCCTAGAGATAGACGCCAAGTACGGCGTCTAGGGTGACCTTTAGGATGACGTCGAGAACGACGCCTAGAAGACTTCAAGGACGACGTCGGGAACGACGCCTAGAGGACGACGTATATGAGGGCTTCTAGGACGAATTCAAGAACGACGCCTAGGACAACTACTAGGGCGACCTCTAGGACGACCTTAAGAACGACCTCAAGAATGATGTCCAGGACGACGTCGATAGCAATGCCTAGAGGACGAAGTCTAGGACGACGTCGAGCACGACGCCTAGAGGAGGACACTTAAGGAGGCTGTGGCGTATTTGCGTGGGCGGCCACGTTTGCCCGCGGAAGCCGGCTGTAGATGTAGACGCTGCTGCCGATGTCGAGGCCGTAGATGTAGATGCGGTCGCCTCACAGTCTTTCGCAGGAAGCACACGACGAGCCCAGATGCAGTCCGAGGCGAACCTTTTTGCACACGGCGCTCCGGCGGTGACATCACGCTGGTAAAGGCCCAGTCACACTCTTGCGACCTCTTAAAACTGGGTTCCTTAAAACCTCTTACAACCACAGGACACACTGGCGACATCTATTGGGTACCAGCGTAAACTTGGCGGTCCGGCATATTTTCTATTTCTCTCGCGCATTATCCTTTCTTTCTTGGCTCGAAAAACTTTTGTCAACGTTATAAACGAGCCTTTCTTATAGGTATTGATGCACATTTGACCTCTGAAATCCCGCGAAACCTTCGCTCTTGTGAAATGCAGTTCCAGTGGTCACCGCCTAGATGGCGCCAGAATGTCAGCTTGTTCTCTCGTCCTAAGAAATTTTAAGAAGTTTTAACAGATGTCGTCTCTCTCGGTCGCACTCGTTTGCAAGAGTGTGAACGGGCCTTAACGTATGATCACGCTTGATGAAATCACGCTTATGACGCTTTATGACGTATTTTTACGGCCATATTTCGGTCACAACGCCGACGGACGCCACTTGTTTCTTCACGTACAGTGACAAGTGAGGTCGTCCTAGAGGTCTATGATGACTTCTAGGGACGACTGCAAGGACGAGGGTCGTCCTTGAGCATACGATTGAGCGGCGCGCGCCGCTCAATCGCATTTGTATGGCCATTTACTTCGATTTGTCGCTCAACGGGGCAAGTAAGGCTTTCGCCTTTAAAAAATATATTGTGACGAAGACAGACCGTTTCGTTTTCTAAGCCCGTTTACTGGCCGTCCCAAAGCATCGAATGTCCCGCACTACCGCGAGGGACATTCAGGGTATTGTGACGAACCAAACTGACGGTGTCTTCTAATTCATCTTCTTCCATCATCATCATCGCTGATCTTCGTTAAGGCCCGCGGGGGGCTCGTACATGCGCGGAAGCGCGGGACATTTGGTGCTTCTGAACGGCCAGTAAACGGCCATAGAAAACACCAGGGTCTGTCTTTGTCACAATATTCTTAGACAGTTTCAAAACAAATCTGTTGTTGTTGGGGTGTTTGTGGATTTTTCAAAGGCTTTTTGAATAAATAAATTATAACATTTTGCTAAAAAAAAAATTTCTACTATTATTGTATTTGGGGACGGGTCGAATCGCTTTTAAAATCATATTTGTCTAATCCAAAACAATTGGAGCATATAAATAATATGCGCTCGAAGGCTCAACCTGTACTTTGTGGTGTGCCGCAGGTAGCATATTAGGGTCACTATACTCTTCAACGCTTATCTTAACAATATTGTAAATATTTGCCGGACAGCCAAATGTATTATATATTCGGACGACACTAGTATATTTTTTTCCGGGCAATGACATTATGAGCTCATAGATAAATGTAATGATGCAATGAAAACACCAGAAAAATGGTCAGTATCTAAGTCTATGAAGGTAAATTAAGCAAGGACAAAGGTAGTTATATTCCGATCGAAAAACAAGGCCATTCCCACTGCACCAGGACACAATCCTAAATTCCCGTCGTAGAGAGGAGGTGTTACATTTCAAGTGTCTCGGTGGTTGTATTTTCCTCCGACATGTTGCTGAAAAATCACGTCAACCACTTACTGACAAAATTAGCCCAAATTACAGACGTAGTCGGTCGTATTAGACACCTCCTTTCCACGCAAATTAAGTTGCTTCCTTATAATTAACTTCCTTACTCACAGTTTAACTGTTGCCGACTGGTGTGGGGGACAACTACATTTTCAAACTCTACAGTGTGTTCACTGTAAGTTCACTAACAACCCCAATTGTTTTTTTTTGTTTTTTTTATGGAGGATGTGTTATGGTGTTAGAAGACTACCCAATCAATATTTTGCTACAGCGTCACATATATTTTTAATAAAGTAAAAGAAAACGCAACTGCTCAAAACCGAAACCGAAACTGGACTGGGGAGGAAGAAAGAACATAGGGGAGGACAGAGTTGGCGAAAGTCACATGTCTGTGCAATTTTTATTTTTATTTTTCCAGTTAACGCGTTTGCAGTTTCTTTAGAAGCCGCAAAAATGGGTATCATATTTGTTTTCTTATTTTTAATATTTTCTGGTTATGTCCAACTCCAAACCATAGAAAACGGCACGTGACAAGAGAGAAGAGATGAGCGAGACTCAAACCGGCCAGTTCTCGATCAGCGGTTTTCGGGCAGAAAGAAAACGAACTTGAGCCGCGTATTGTTTTCTGGGTAGTTGGGCTCTCGTATGTCATTTGCAAATAAAAACCTTGGCGAGCATAAATACATTGTAAGTGTCCCTTTAATGAAAAGGAGATATATACGGCACATCCGTATGCGCCGTATGGTACACCAAGTGTAATTTTCTTTCATCGTTCCCGCGTTGTCAAAGCCTACAACCTATATACTACATATCGTTTGAGTGTCCATTCTACATCAGAAACACAAAATAACATAAACAGTATACGTAATCTGGCCCAATTGCAAATAAAAAGCTTCGGTTTTTCTACAAGACATAAAGAGAATTGTACAGTACCCACAACTCGACTACACTCCCAAAAAGAGCGTCTCTGTTATTCATTGCCATCTCTGTTAAAAAGCCATCACCTTGTTTGTTTTGATATATACATTTGCAGGTACACTGAACTTCGCACGATGTACAAAAGCGTGGAAAGCTAACTTTCTTTTCCTTATGCGTGCTGCGGAGATATGCTAAAAAATTGAATTGGTCAATTTTTAGTTTCTTTTTTTTCTTCTGATCAGCTTTCCATTCACTGTGTCGATCGTGCCTTAGTGTAGGCAGACGTCACTGTTTTAAATTCTTTAATTTTGTGGTTTTTGTTGATATTGTGATGGAGGTACACTTGTAATATTTAATAATTTCTTGTGTTCTTTATATTTTCCTTTTCCTACCCCTGCATTCTACTTGGGCAGGGCTAAGGACCAGTCAAGCTGCTCGGACAGTTTTTTTGCCCTCAGCTCCCATCACACTTACATGGTAAATAAAACTATTATTATTATTATTTTAAAACACGAGGAAAAGGAAAACGCTCGAGAAACACTTACTAAATCTGGAAATTGCACCGAGAGGCGAAAACATGAACTCACAACGTATAGACGCGTGCGAGTTAAGTCTAAGTTTAGAGTCAAGCATCACTTCGAGGTCTTCCACAATCGTAACGCGAGTAATCATCGTATCTTCTAATTTGTACACAAAAGGAGTTGGATGTTTTATAGAGCGCGCTGAGGTTCCATTGCAAGCTGGAACGGAGTATAATTCGCGCAGCGTGCAAAACACACTTCTCCTTACAATGAAAGCAAGTATAGTCACCTAACAGATGTCCTTGTATTGTCGGCAGACAAAATGCCGGTGCTTGTCACCGATGTTTTATCCACCAACATTTTACACTAACTAAACTATGCTCACTGTAAAAAAAAAAAGGCAAAAAAAAAACATGGTGCGCTTATATTTTTAACGCCCCGGCAGTAATTGTGCTACAAAATTCGGTTGTCAGAGAATAAGAAAAGCGATTACTTTTGTGTTAAAAGCGTCTTTTTAATGAAACAACAAATAACTGACTTGAGATGAGTTTACCACACAAAGGTGGAAATCAAAAACACTCCACGATGAGTAAGCAACCTCTATTTTGTATAATATATATTTTATGCAATTTATATAAATTATGCATAAGCTAACCTAAGAAATAATTTTGTATTATAAATATTTTTAAATATTATACTAGGAGTATGATATCTGTCCAGAACCGTCCTCATTCATCCAAAACAATATTTAGGGATAAAAAAAAGAACTGGTATAACTCGTTTACGTTCCTACCTCAGGTAAAGTTAACAAAAACTAACAGAACTCTTCCATTCTGCTTGAAACACGACATTAAATCCTAGGCAACGTGACATAAAAAACAAGGGGAAAAAAAGAAAACTCGAGGGTTTGCTCGAACTCGGGATGCATTAAGCCGTTGTGTAAGGGCTTCTTTCTCTGGTACTGCATACGTACACAATTAAGGACCGGGATTTGCTTTAGCTGACGTAATCGTCTCAGCGCGAGAGCAAGCTGAACATTTCGCTGATCGCTGCGCCTTTGTCGAGATTCCGAGAGCCTTTGAGGAACAATACCAAAGTCTTGGTAAATTTTTCCGGCTTTGTTCCAGGTACAAAACACTTTTGAAGAGCAAGAATCTCGAATCCATCGCCACTATGTCTGTTACAGCACTCGTTGAATTATTCTTATTCTCACAGTATGTGTATAACTTATGGCCAGCGTGCTGAGACACGCTGTTTTAGTTCCAGATTCTCACACGACAGGTGGCGTATCAACC
>JAZHYW010026129.1:0-43166 GCA_037355805.1 Ixodes ricinus | reverse complement strand
GTGCTCTACGGCGTGCGCTGGTTCGCCGATTTTATAAAGGAGCTTAGTGAAAGGAGCTGACTAGAACGCCGTCTGACAGGGGTATAAGCTGAGACTGCAGCCGATGCCACAAGCACGAGAGCTCGAGGACGCTGCCGAAGCGTTCTTGTAAAGAAGAACACCTCGGGCTAAAATGCACGTCTCGAAGCCAGGAGCGCGGGCTAGCTCGCGCTTGTAGCCTCGGCTGCACTCAGCTTACGGGTGAACTAGGGTGCCTCAATGTCCTTCTGTTTAGGTGATGCCACCCTTGTAGTACCCAAAGCCGACAGCACGTGCTCAAGGGGAAAAATACAAAGAAATCGACGAAAACAAAATGTCGCCATAGCACAGTCAGCGCCACAGACGCGTGCAGGGCACACTCTCTCTCACGCGCTTCTGAACAAAAAATGAAAATAAAAGTTGTGGGACAAAATGGCCGGATGACTCCACCTAAGCAGGGCGCACATGAAGGCACCCTAGGGTGTACAGGGTATTGGCATTCCTCGGCTCTCTGTTCTCAACGACCCGAGTTGTACATAATATGTAAATAAATAAGAGAGTTGCACGAGAGACTCCCCCGCCTCACTGACGCTCCTGCCCTGGGCCTAGTTCGGCTCCTGACTACGCAGAGCCGAGTTCATGCCAGCCTGCAGGAACCCTCGGTCGCGACAGCCGGAAGAAGGGCGCACTACCTCCGAGGGCCAAAACAGCGATTGCAAAGAACTGCGCCCGTCTTGTTTGTTCCGCATAAACGCGAAAGGATACAAAAATAAAGAAAGTAAGTTTCTTAATTAGGCTTGCAGGCAAAACAGCCACAACAAAGCGCGCGAGCTCGGTAAATAAGGGCGGAGTCGAACGAAAACAAACAGCCCGAGTCTCGGTCGGTGTTTGTTCAGCCAATACAAGCTAGAAGACAAGGCCTGAACACCCCCCCCCCCTGCACTCACTGCCCTCCCAAAGCGTCATCACTAGTGGCCCCCACGTAGCGCCGCCTAGCGTGCGTCAGACTCCCACCGAGCATCAGCTTGTTTGCCGCTTTGAGGTGGGACGGGAATCTACCTACGATGACGTCGTGCGCAGGCCTTGTCTTCTAGGTGGCATTCGCTTGACTATGGCTAGAGCAAAGGCGCTGCCGGTTCGCTTGTGCTCTCAGGATCTCGAGCAGCGTGGGAACCGCGAACGTGAGAAACAAAAGTTCGCAATTTCTCGGCGGGCTTCTTCTCGTACAAAGTTTACAAAAAAAAAAAAATAAAAACAGCAATTTTTTTTTGTTTTTTTTGTCTGGCGGGATTTGCGCATGCCAATGTTGTGTCGGGATTCTCATATGTGCGTATGCGCTTCAACCAGCCGAGGGGCTGCCGCCGCTGTCGGCGTTCTAAAGCAGTCTAGCTTTGTTCACTTTCGCTTGGAATCACGATCAATAAGATCTCGCAGCATGGAGAGCAAAAGCTCGCGTATAAAGTAGCCAAGAAACCTATAGCTCAGGGACAGTCCACATCTTTACCAGTTACTAGATTAGAGAGGCTTAGTTGATGTTTCGGATAACTCCAATAACTATGCCCGGTACTCCGCCGGTACGTTTGCAGATGCATCGTATAGTTATCTGGTACCGTTATCGCGGTTATCGGAACGATGTGAAGAAAAAGCCTTATTGACGAGCAACTCTATTTTCCTGGTTTTCACACCATCTTAAGGATAGCAGGCGACATATTGATGACGTCCTGCAGAAACTGTTCTTCGCATTTGTAGTGAAATACGACTCTGTTCCCCATATGAACCGTGACGCAATGTAACACGAAAGCGGTAAAACTCACATTTTATTGATTGTTTTTAGTGATCGTTATACATGTTGCTTTTTTTCAATTCCAGAAATATACAGACATAATAATGTGTCTTGTTAATTTCCCACGTTCTCAAGCCTGCAGCTGATGCACCTCTCCCATAAAGAGTAGGCGTCCAGTCGCCACGTTCCTAATGTAGAACAAGAACGGGCGATCGACGTGGAAGTTCACAATCCTGGGACCAAGCGAGCGTTCGCATGCTCATGGAAATTGACGTCACAGCCGCAGCGACGGTGCCCTTTTCGTTCACCTCGACCATAGCCTTGTGCCTCACACCGGAAACATACAGCGACTTGTCTCCGGTTATCCCCGAGAAAGTCAGACTTTTCATCGAACACAGACTTCAGTCCCATTCGTTTCAGGGTCGGTATCAGGTCGTAGTCGGTTCCGCAACTCGAATTTCGGCAGCGTGAGGCTCACCGTTTTAGCAGACATCTGGTTGGTAATCTTCTGAAGCATCGAGACAGTGAGACCTTCTCGCAGCTGAGGCACACCCATCTTGGCGTTTGGAAGCACGATGACCATGCTGTATCTCTTCACCCTGGTATGGAAGTTCCACAGCTTGAGCCTGAGGTCCTCCAGTCTTGTGTGACGGATCGAACCTCTGAGAGCCATGGTCTTGACGTGGACCTCTTCGCTGCCTCGATTGAAGAACGGTCGCGGGACGGTGTTCTTTTGGGGAAACTGGTTGTGCCAGGTAGCCATTGAAGTAGACAGCGTTCAAGAGGAACATCACGGTGTTCATCGGAAAGCCGTTATCGACGATGCTCGGAATCTTTCCTCAGGTCTTCTGGCTTACCCACTTGTTGACTTCGGACTGCACCCTCGGACCATCGTTTTCAAAGTCGACAGATCTCAGTTGCGCACCGAAGGATTCCGTCAGGGCCTTCTTGAAGCTATCCAGGACGGGAAGCCTGTTCTCAATCAAGACGGAGTTGGCGATGTCTAGGGTGACGTTTCCAGAGTTGGTGCCGGCCAGTAGTTTCTTGTAAGCTGCTAGCACGGCGTCTCGGTCGGTGAGTCCAAACCCGGCCTGGCCCAGAACTTTGGATAGCTCTTCTTCGGATGATCCGCCGGCTCCAGCGTAGATCATGGCGAGGGCTGTGGAGATGCTGGTTGGGGAGAAGAAGACGTTGTCGTTGGGTTTTTCGGAAGTAAGCTGCTTGAGGAGGCTGACGCTGAATGCGTTGTTGGCCTTGGCCAGGCTCTGCTCATCGCTCTGCGAGTAGCAGCTGGCTACCGCCATCAGGAAGAACAGAACAGTCGGAGCGAACATCGTGGAAGTTATGATACAGTGTTACTCCACCAAGGCGTTTTATACAAAAACAGCCGAGCGGCATGGGTAGGACACCTTTGTCCATCGATCTGTCTGCGTAAGATAGAAGGTTGACTCTAATTTTGGGTTTTCCCGCTGTTATCTAGACGCGCCTTTGTTCTTCGCGGCGTGAGAGCTGTTGTTGCAATATCGATGATACGCCGAAATCACCTGGCGGAGAAGAAATAATTAAAGACGGGTTTTTCCCGTGAGCCCACTGCTGCAAGTTGCTGTTCCTGCATTCTGGTCATTGGCCGTATTTGATTACTTATCAGACAGCCACGTGTCACCTCACATTATTGCCATGGGGGAGTTGTTTTTCTTCCACTATAGTTTTCGGTTCATTGTTCCATTGAATTGCATGTAGTGGTTTGCAATTGTATATCAAAAATAACTAGTGATTTAAAAAAACAACATGTCTTTGAATCTTGGACATTTTTAATCATTCTTTTTAGAATTTCTTTACAGCGCAGCAGTGTTGTGGAATGAACACCCCATTTCCATTCCAACTTCATTCCAGTGAATTGAATTTTCCTATCATTCTATTCCTTCCATTGAACCGCCAGAAATGTTACAGTACGTCCATTCCCACTTCTGAATGGCTGAACCGCTCCACTTCATTCCTCTAATTCCCAACCGTGAAAAATGGCGTTCGACAGCAACGTTAAATTGCCGGCAAATAACGTGAGTATAAAGCTGACGTTATCAAACCCAAAGAAAACTACAAAACCATGCAAAACAGGTCCCGAAAGCATTGGTGCTACTGAACCGAGCGGCCGTCACACATAGCGCTGGTGCCAATTGGTATGGTGGCACTTCAGATATCAATCACGCGACAAAATGTAAGCGGCTTGTAAGAGATGGCTAAACTTCAAACCCCCCTTCGCCCCCCCCTGCCCCCCATTTTCTCTACAAAAAGACTGTATATATCCTCCACTTGCAGACATACATGGCAAGTGACGAGTTACACATCAAAGAAACGCGAGCGGTGTGGCACTGCCTCTGCCTGGTGACCTACGACTGGCGGTGTAATCGCACATGACCACAAATGTCATATTGTCGCGCCTCGCGGCGCCTTGTCCGCCGACAAGTTTAAAGTTTTGGTGGCTTCACTGGGGGTGCCGCTTTCATCCTCGAAAGAACATGAACCGGTCAAAACACAAAGCCGTCAGTGATCTCCAGTGCAATGGATGCTGTTTCGAAAGCACCTTTGACCAGATCGACACAGCTCACATAAGAACAGAGCCCATTCCATCCCCGCTCCATTCCGGGCGAAATACACCGCATCCCCATTCCTCCAGTGCTGCCGCTATTCCATGCCCGTTTCATTCCGTGGTCGTGGAAGAACGGAATGATTCCGGAATGATTCTAGAAAGATTCCGGAATCATTCCAGAATCGTTCCCGAATCATTCCCACTCCGGAGTGTCAACTCCGCAACACTCCATTGCAAACCACAATACTGTAAAATCTTTATATTCGCGGCCCCTATTTTTCGCGAGTCGGTCGCAAATGACATAATCGCTGCCATTAAATTTTTCGAATTCCAGAAGCCTGCATTGAAATTCTTACGGTCCGAAATTTTCGCGTGCCCTTAAATTTCGCCAATTTTTCAATTCAAGAAAACTAAGAGCTTGCGAACACAATTTTTTAAATACCTGCATTTTTTATTGCAAAATTTACGCATTTTTGTTTGATTTTTAATTAGATTTAAACTACCATTTGCTCAAGGTCGCTTCTCTCTCCTGAAACTGTTTCGAACTTTGATCAAACAGCGATGGCGCAGGCGAGCTGGTGGAAAATGAGAAATGGGTATTTTTCATTTCTTACAACACCTGAGGCTATTCCAACTCCAACGCCCTATAGGTGGCGGGGCGGTAGTTCCAAGATGGCGGAAGAGACGGGGATAGATTCTCCTGGGATGTCCTGTGCGCCTGCTCGCTGACGCTGTTCAGCGCGCTAAAATGATCTGTTTGTCTACAAATGCGAAGCGGTTAGGGAGGGATCATATTGCAGGTGACGGAGGTGCTGACGCGTTAGGAAAACGAGCATGCTGTTATTTAAAAGCTGCAGAAACCTTCAAATTGCGAAGCTTTGTGGTGAGCGAGCGCGTTTCAGCACTGGCCACGTTACTGTTTGTGGCAGAATATTTTTGAGGGTGATGAAGATATCGTGTTTGCGGCTTTGCCTGGCCATTAGTGCTCTAAAAGAGAGCCGCGAACGGTGACCGTCAAGCTTCGGAAGAGCAGCGTTCATAGTATCGGTGTCTTCGCGTCACAGCCTCACAACTCGCTGCTCACCGCGTCTCGGTTTTAGTGTATTGCAACACGTAATCAAACTGCTCTATGGTTATTGATAGGAAGTTTGTTACCGCAGGCTATCAAGCGGTGTAGCATTACAACCACAAGCTCGCGCTGCGCCTTTGAAGCCACAATTTTCAGTGCAGCGCCAGAAACGTTGCTGTGCTTATCACTCAAAAAAAAAAAAAAGTTTGTAGTCCTTACACTTTTTGTCAGATACGACACTCAAAACTTCAGTTATGCCGTGCAGCCCACTGACGTCAAACTGACGGCCCTAACTCTTACGTGATGCTTGATGACGGCGCAATATAGGATATTAAACAGCTAAAGTACGCATCAAAAAGTACCAAAAAAAACAAAAAAAGCACCGAGGTTTTGCAGAAAACCAGAAAAAACCCGATTACTTGTTTTTTTTTACAGTCATTTACATTTACTTAAGCTATTTTAATTAGTTACTGCTATCGGCTATCAAGCCGCTCGTGAAAGTTGAGTAGCGACGGTTGAACGTCAGTGCGCTCTGTCGTCCAACTGAAGTTTAGGAGGTGTCGTACGCTATGCGAAAACTGCCTAGTAACATAATCTTCGTTGTTTATGGGTTTTATTTATTGCTTTATCAAAAATAAATATTTTAATATACCGTACATTTATTTTTGTACCGTGTTATTTGCAACATTGCGGTCCCTCTGGCCAAAACGGCGCGTTCTAAGCTCTCGTCACGAACGTGCTGGCTAGCACAGACGCGCTTAAAAATGCTTCGAGCATTTCTTTATTTAGCTTTGTAATTGCCTGAAAGCAAGTACGCGTATTCTGCCTTTTTAAAGTGCTTGGAATAAATGGTCATGTTCCTTGTTACGGCCTTAAAACGCGAACCCATTCCCGATTTGTATTGCTCGACATACCGTTGCGTGACGAGTTTTTCTCCTACTTATGGCGAAGAATAGACTTTCCGTAGACCGTTACTATGAGTTCTTCATTATTAGCGGGAACATTTTCCGTCACGTTGAGCATAGATTGAGCTGGCGGCCATGCACAAGACCAGAAATCCGCAGCGTATGCGATACACGAAAAAGTCCCTAATGAAATTAGACATCCCGGTCCTTCGTTCACAGGCTGTTGCTAGGCAGGCGAAGCTACAAAATTCCTTTTATAACGCGCTCACTTTTTCGTTAAAACGGCTTACGCATCAAGGCTGACAGTCCTGCCACCGTTCCGCGCCGTCGCCGCCGCTGCCGTCCCCGTTCCTCTGGTTCTCCGTTCGTCCGCGGGAGGGCGAGCGGCGCTGGAGATTGCGAATAGGTGGCAAACTTGGCTACCTTTCGTCATTCTCTTCTGTTCTCTTCCATTTTGAATTCTCCTCGTTGTCAACTCAGTCTCAGGTGGTCTAAGAAGATGAAAATCATCAGACTTCAACGTGATCATATTTATACGGTGAAGGATACACCTTAGAGGTCATGTGGCCAGTGGAGTACAGCTGCTGCGTAAGCCACGTGGAGCTCATTCTTGTTTCTGATCCATCGACCGTCTCACTAAGATGAGAATGGAGACCTACTATTTAAATCGATCCAATGGACGAGGTGTTGTAATTAGGGGCTGGGAATTGATCGATTAACCTTCCGATTAATCGATTAAGGCTCTAATCGCGATCAAATTCTTTACCCGGTTAATCGGTTTTTTAATCGGTACTCAAAGAAGCCGTTCCCAGCCAGGTGCTATGAGCAAGGTTCAATTCTCGCGCTCACGAAGCGTCACGTGTTCGAGGATATACATTAGAGTTCTGCCGAGGCCAGACGAACAAGCCGGGCCCGAAATTGATCCCCATCCGACCACGAAACTTCACGTGTTGAGGGTCTATTACACATCCTGCCCAGGCAAGACAAACAAGCAGCAAAAACAAGCTGGAAGCTAACAACGCCATGGTTACTTGTTCCAGTATTCGGCACGTAAAAAATGGACGAGTTCACGAGTATGAAAGGCAATCTCGCTGGAAAGTTTGGGTTTAAGTAAACTCCAGCGGTGAAGTTTTTAACTCGAAGAAGTCCACTGCATCATCTGCAAAAGCCGTTTTCGTACAGTGGAAGCGTAAGTTCGCTTCAGTATCGCCTACAAGCGAAGCACCCATGTAGCTGCAGCAAGGACCATCCGCCAAAACGCAGACAACAATCAACGCCTTCTCATCGAGGTTCCTTTCTCTGAAAAAGAAGAAAGCATCGCCCAAGCTCTGACTTCTTGTCTTCCTGTCGGAGAATGTGGACAAACTTCTTTGTCTTCGGGCTGGAGCAAAAATATGTGAGTCTTTGAATCGTTGAACTACTATGTATCCTCAATTCTAAATGTCCTTTGCGCCGTGTAACAGAGAGTAAAATAAGTCTTCAAAGGCAAGACGAGTTGTTGCATTCTTTTTAATATATTATTTATAAAAATTAACGCAACCGATTAATCGATTAATTAATCGATTAAAGGGTGGCGATTAATCGGGTTAAAATTTTTTAATCGACGCCCAGCCCTAGTTGTAATTGCATTGCTACTCTGCGACAATGCTGAATGTCAGCTACAGTGTAATGATAGCTACAGTGTAATTACGCCTGATTATGAAATGCGTTCTTTCTGTTCAAGCAAGGCAGTGTTCTCCGTTTTTTACCGATAACCCAACGGAGATATTCCAACGTTGTTGCAATTCTACGATCAATTCCTGGCATTCGTTAGAGAGAGAAAAAGAAAGATTATTGCTGGAAAAGATTTTAACATCGATATCAGTAACAACAGCCAATCCGCCAGACATTTGAACGCTGCTATAATATCGAATGGTTTTGTCAACATTATTAATGTGCCGACTAGGGTCACAACAGAAAGCCAATCCGTCTTGGATTTGTTTATTACGAATTCCTTGCCGACATATACTGAGGCGGGAGTTATACACTGCTGCGGTAGTGACCATCTATTTCCTTCGTGTGGAAAGAGCTCAGCTAGTAGCAAATAAGCGCCCAAAAATCTTATACCAATCCATTACGGAGAAAACCCTGAAATATTTCCTCGGTGCGCTGCAGCAGGAAAATCTGAACAAAATAGATGCGTCTAATAACGGGAATGATGCTTACAATGGGTTTATTGATATTTTCAAAAATATATATATATTATGATTTTTTTTTGTGAAAGAGCGTAGGCACAGTTGAAAAATACGCGAGCCGTGGATTACGCCTGAGTTGCCAGAGAAATGACAACTAGAGACAAGCTATACAGATGGTTTCTGAATAATCGTGCACCCAATGACTTGATAATCTTTAAACAGTACCCAAAACAAATTGGCAAAGAAGCTGCGATCTGCGCAGGCAGCATACCACTCATCTCCCTTAAAACGATAAGAAAAATCGGCATGACGTGCTATGGTCCACATTAAACAGACGCTTACATAGTGGTCCCTCACACACACTCTCTCAAAACTTCAAGATAATGGGAAGAAATCGTCTGGCGCCGAGTTGGCTGACATGTTCAACGATTTCTTTACAAACTCAGCTGCATGTGGTGATTCATCGGCTGCCTGCATACATGTTCGCATTCGAAATCCTAAATTCATGTTTCTGCAGACCGGTCACCGTGCATGAATCTGTAATGAAACATTACAATAATAGCAGTAGCTGTGATAATAATGCCCTCCATATACGGCCTGTGGAGCATGTAGTTAATATTATCGCACCTATTCTCACCGATATATTTTACTCTGTTTAGTGACATCCGTTTTCCCGTCACAAATACAAGTAGCTAAAGAATTACAGGACTTTACAAAAAGGGAGATAGACGTGATCTGGGAAATTATAGACCGATTCCCATTCTGCCAGTATTTTCAAGGGCTTTTTGAAAAAATTTTGCACGCGAGACTTTCGAGATTTATTGCTAAGCGTAAGTTGTTAACACCACACCAATTCGATTTTTGTAAGACAAATGAAGCGAACTGGCCTTACTGGTACAAAAAATACACGTGTAGGAAGGCGAAAACATTATAGTCCCGCGGGAGAAATGTTTTTGAGTAATGTTTCTACACGTGTTAAAGTTTAAGACGACGTCGAGGATGACGTCCTAGAGATAGACGCCAAGTACGGCGTCTAGGGTGACCTTTAGGATGACGTCGAGAACGACGCCTAGAGAGACTTCAAGGACGACGTCGGGAACGACGCCTAGAGGACGACGTATAGGAGGGCTTCTAGGACGAATTCAAGAACGACGCCTAGGACAACTACTAGGACGACCTCTAGGACGACCTTAAGAACGACCTCAAGAATGATGTCCAGGACGACGTCGATAGCAATGCCTAGAGGACGAAGTCTAGGACGACGTCGAGCACGACGCCTAGAGGAGGACACTTAAGGAGGCTGTGGCGTATTTGCGTGGGCGGCCACGTTTGCCCGCGGAAGCCGGCTGTAGATGTAGACGCTGCTGCCGATGTCGAGGCCGTAGATGTAGACGCGGTCGCCTCACAGTCTTTCGCAGCGAAGCACACGACGAGCCCAGATGCAGTCCGAAGCGAACCTTTTTGCACACGGCGCTCCGGCGGTGACATCACGCTGATAAAGGCCCAGTTCACACTCTTGCGACCTCTTAAAACTGGGTTCCTTAAAGCCTCTTACAACCACAGGACACACTGGCGACATCTATTGGGTACCAGCGTAAACTTGGCGGTCCGGCATATTTTCTATTTCTCTCGCGCATTATCCTTTCTTTCTTGGCTCGAAAAACTTTTGTCAACGTTATAAACGAGCCTTTCTTATAGGTATTACGCACATTTGACCTCTGAAATCCCGCGAAACCTTCGCTCTTGTGAAATGCAGTTCCAGGGTCACCGCCTAGATGGCGCCAGAATGTCAGCTTGTTCTCTCGTCCTAAGAAATTTTAAGAAGTTTTAACAGATGTCGTCTCTCTCGGTCGCACTCGGTTGCAAGAGTGTGAACGGGCCTTAACGTATGATCACGCTTGATGACATCACGCTGATGACGCTTTATGACGTATTTTTATGGCCATATTTCGGTCACAACGCCGACGGACGCTGCTTGTTTCTTCACGTACTGTGACAAGTGAGGTCGTCCTAGAGGTCTAGGATGACTTCTAGGACGACTGCAAGGACGAGGGTCGTCCTTGAGCATACGATTGAGCGGCGCGCGCCGCTCAATCGCATTTGTATGGCCATTTACTCCGATTTGTCGCTCAACGGGACAAGTAAGGCTTTCGCCTTTAAAAAATATATTGTGACGAAGACAGACCGTTTCGTTTTCTAAGCCCGTTTACTGGCCGTCTCAAAGCACCGAATGTCCCGCGCTACCGCGAGGGACATTCGGGGTATTGTGACGAACCAAACTGACGGTGTCTTCAATTCATCTTCTTGCATCATCATCATCGCTGATCTTCGTTAAGGCCCGCGGGGGGCTCGTACTTGCGCGGGAGCGCGGGACATTTGGTGCTTCTGAACGGCCAGTAAACGGCCATAGAAAACGCCATGGTCTGTCTTTGTCACAATATTCTTAGACAGTTTGAAAACAAAGCTATTGTTGTTGGGGTGTTTGTGGATTTTTCAAAGGCTTTTTGAATAAATAAATTATAACATTTTGCTAAAAAAAATCTCTACTATTATGGTATTTGGGGACGGGTCGAATCGCTTTTAAAATCATATTTGTCTAATCCAAAACAATTGGAGCATATAAATAATATGCGCTCGAAGGCTCAACCTGCACTTTGTGGTGTGCCGCAGGTAGCATATTAGGGTCACTATACTCTTCAACGCTTATCTTAACAATATTGTAAATATTTGCCGGACAGCCAAATTTATTATATATTCGGACGATACTAGTATATTTTTTTCCTGGCAATGACATTATGAGCTCATAGATAAATGTAATGATGCAATGAAAACACCAGAAAAATGGTCAGTATCTAAGTCTATGAAGGTAAATTAAGCAAGGACAAAGGCAGTTATATTCCGATCGAAAAACAAGGCCATTCCCACGCACCAGGACACAATCCTAAATTCCCGTCGTAGAGAGGAGGTGTTACATTTCAAGTGTCTCGGTGTTGTATTTTCCTCCGACATGTTGCTGGAAAATCACGTCAACCACTTACTGACAAAATTAGCCCAAATTACTGACGTAGTCGGTCGTATTAGACACCTCCTTTCCACGCAAATTAAGTTGCTTCCTTATAATTAACTTCCTTACTCACAGTTTAACTGTTGCCGACTGGTGTGGGGGACAACTACATTTTCAAACCTACAGTGTGTTCACTGTAAGTTCACTAACAACCCCAATTGTTTTTTTTTGTTTTATGGAGGATGTGTTATGGTGTTAGAAGACTACCCAATCAATATTTTGCTACAGCGTCACATATATTTTTAATAAAGTAAAGAAAACGCAACTGCTCAAAACCGAAACCGAAACTGGACTGGGGAGGAAGAAAGAACATAGGGGAGGACAGAGTTGGCGAAAGTCACATGTCTGTGCAATTTTTATTTTTATTTTTCCAGTTAACGCGTTTGCAGTTTTTTAGAAGCCACAAAAAATGGGTATCATATTTGTTTTCTATTTTTAATATTGTGTCTGTGCCTTCGATGATCCGACTATTTTCTGGTTGTCCAAACCATAGAAAACGGCACGTGACCACAGAGAAGAGAGTGAGCGAGACTCAAACCGGCCAGTTCTCGATCGGCGGTTTTCGGGCAGAAAGAAAACGAACTTCGAGCCGCGTATTGTTTTCTGGGTAGTTGGGCTCTCGTATGTCATTTGCAAATAAAAACCTTGGCGAGCATAAATACCCTGTAAGTGTCCCTTTAATGAAAAGGAGATATATACGGCACATCCATAATGCGCCGTATGGTACACCAAGTGCAATTTTCTTTCATCGTTCCCGCGTTGTCAGAGCCTACAACCTATATACTACATATCGTTTGAGTGTCCATTCTAAATCAGAAACACAAAATAACATAAACAGTATACGTAATCTGGCCCAATTGCAAATAAAAAGCTTCGGTTATTCTACAAGACATAAAGAGAATTGTACAGTACCCACAACTCGACTACACTCCCGAAAAGAGCGTCTCTGTTATTCATTGCCATCTCTGTTAAAAAGCCATCACCTTGTTTGTTTTGATATATACATTTGCAGGTACACTGAACTTCGCACGATGTACAAAAGCGTGGAAAGCTAACTTTCTTTTTCCTTATGCGTGCTGCGGAGATATGCTAAAAAATTGAATTGGTCAATTTTTAGTTTCTTTTTTTTCTTCTGATCAGCTTTCCATTCACTGTGTCGATCGTGCCTTAGTGTAGGCAGACGTCACTGTTTTAAATTCTTTAATTTTGTGGTTTTTGTTGATATTGTGATGGAGGTACCTTGTAATATTGTAATAATTTCTTGTGTTCTTTATATTTTCCTTTTCCTACCCCTGCATTCTACTTGGGCAGGGCTAAGGACCAGTCAAGCTGCTCGGACAGTTATTTTGCCCTCAGCTCCCATCACACTTACATGGTAAATAAAACGATTATTATTATTATTTTAAAACACGAGGAAAAGGAAAACGCTCGAGAAACACTTACTAAATCTGGAAATTGCACCGAGAGGCGAAAACATGAACTCACAACGTATAGACGCGTGCGAGTTAAGTCTAAGTTTAGAGTCAAGCATCACTTCAAGGTCTTCCACAATCGTAACGCGAGTAATCATCGTATCTTCTAATTTGTACACAAAAGGAGTTGGATGTTTTATAGAGCGCGCTGAGTTCCATTGCAAGCTGGAACGGAGTATAATTGCGCAGCGTGTCAGCTACGTGCAAAACACACTTCTTCCTTACAATGAAAGCAAGTATAGTCACCTAACAGCTGTCTTTGTATTGTCGGCAGACAAAATGCCGGTGCTTGTCACCGACGTTTTATCCACCAACATTTTACACTAACTAAACTATGCTCACTGTAAAAAAAAAAAGGCAAAAAAAAAACATGGTGCGCTTATATTTTTAACGCCCCGGCAGTAATTGTGCTACAAAATTCGGTTGTCAGAGAATAAGAAAAGCGATTACTTTTGTGTTGAAAGCGTCTTTTTAATGAAACAACAAATAACTGATTTGAGATGCGTTTACCACATAAAGGTGGAAATCAAAAACACTCCACGATGGGTAAGCAACCTCTATTTTGTATAATATATATTTTATGCAATTTATATAAATTAGGTATAAGCTAACCTAATAAATAATTTTGTATTATAAATATTTTTATATATTATACTAGGAGTATGATATCTGTACAGAACCGTCCTCATTCATCCAAAACAATATTTAGGGATAAAAAAAAGAACTGGTATAACTCGTTTACGTTCCTACCTCAGGTAAAGTTAACAAAAACTAACAGAACTCTTCCATTCTGCTTGAAACACGACATTAAATCCTACGCAACGTGACATAAAAAACAAGGGGAAAAAAAAGAAAACTCGAGGGTTTGCTCGAACTCGGGATGCATTAAGCCGTTGTGTAAGGGCTTCTTTCTCTGGTACTGCATACGTACACAATTAAGGACCGGGATTTGCTTTAGCTGACGTAATCGTCTCAGCGCGAGAGCGAGCTGAACATTTCGCTGATCGCTGCGCCTTTGTCGAGATTCCGGAGAGCCTTTGAGGAACAATACCAAGGTCTTGGTAAATTTTCCGGCTTTGTTCCAGGTACAAAACACTCTTGAAGAGCTAAAGGATCTCGAATCCATCGCCACTATGTCTGTTGCAGCACTCGTTGAATTATTCTTATTCTCACAGTATGTGTATAACTTATGGCCAGCTTTCTGAGACACGCTGTTTTAGTTCCAGATTCTCACGACACGTGGCGTATCAACCTTGAGCAAGATAGAGTGCCTTCATACAAACGCGCGCTTTTGCTTGCGTGGTGACATCTCAGCTATTTTTCCGCCTAATCGTTTTTTTTAATGCATTTTGAAGTGCGCGCAATCCGGTGTCACTCAACTCGACCACGTAGCTTTGGCTAATGCATAGACGCCATTTTACAGCCCAAGTCACGCACCGAGTGCTCGAGAGCGTCACGCGCTGGCACATTCAGGGCAACTATGGATGTCTTCACCCTGAGACAGATATGTAGGTACCCTAGAGCAAGATAAATGGAGAATTTGAAGCGCGCGACCGCCAACCTGAACCTCCTCTCCTGTGCATCTCTCCGGCCTCCCACCCTTTTCACCGTTTGCGTCTGGCCAAATACTTTACGAGTGGGAATACATTCCACTCCGCTCATTTGCATTAGACAGAACGCCCACAGCGCCGAATCCAGCCCTGACGGAAAAGAGGTCCGCTACGAGTCCTCTTTCTTTGTGGGGGTGTTTGTGGAGGCAGAGGGGGCAAATAAGTTATCATTATTATCAGTCACAGACATGTCACGACTACGCGCTATGCTACGCCGGCGGTCGGTGCGCCAGTGCAAGCCAGTGTCTCGAGGTGTGAAACTACGTCAAATGTGTTGCGTGGTGTTTTCGTTTGATACTTTTTTCGAAAGGATGCACACGATATACCCCGAGTTTCAGCAAACATTAGTTTAGTTTAGGTCTCTGAATTTGGCTTTTAGAAACAAAAAATCTCCCCAATTATGTGTATTTTGCCGTTTTGCGTTCAAGAGACAATCTGTTATTTTCTGTATTGCGTATGTTATTTCAGTGACGTGCGCCACTAGTATGGTGTAGTTTTGGAATTTGTATCCTCTAAACGAGGAAACACTATTGTTCTTTCTTTTAAGGCGCTACCGGCTGTTGGTCAGCAAAGCATTTTGTCTTAGTCCTTAGTTTTTAGTCTTTATTTATTTGGCTCTGGAGAGCCGCGGCACCGCGGAAAGGTAGCAGCCCGTACCATGGAGGCCCGCGGTGCCGCGTCTAGTGAACATGATAATGTGATGAGTATATACATGCATGATGACGACGACATGGATTGTTGGTATTAGGGAGGATGGCAGTCCGATTCGCAGAAGTCCAGATTTCGTGGAGGTGGGTTGGGCGGGTCAGCAGCGAGCCATGGGGATCTGGCACGCCGTTCGATCGGTGCATGAAGGAGCCCCAGGAACATGATGGTGCTGTTGCTCACTGGGGTCCACTGGGGTCGAAGCATCAGGCTCCAAGGAGATAGCCCAGTCAAAGTAGAAGCTGCCGCTTCCGAGGAACCAGGGCTCAGATTGAGGCACCACCGTCGCCCGGTGTGTCATACTCTCAACGTCGTAGTCGTTGTGTTCTTTATGTATACGCGTATATATGTATAAATAAAATAAGATCAATAAAAAGGCATACAATCGAACGGCCAGCGGCGCGCCGTTCTAGTTATATTTCTAGTTATACACGCCTGAAAAAATTTTGTTCAGTTTGTGTCTGTAACCGAGCTAAAACTTTACGTACACAGGCAAATTCAAAGCAAAATATATACAATGCAAGTGTTTCTGACCATACATAACAATTGCTTATATTTGAAATCCACAGGGCACAAATTTTGATTGTAAACATCTAATTATTATATAGTCATATTATAACCGCCACATTCTTATTCAATATGCTTTCACAAACGCATCGTAAAAATCTTTTTTTCGATAAGCCTATGTAAAGGTAGCTTGGCCGCAAGCTTCTTGGTGCACGGCGGAGTGCTAACTTTACAGGGGCAAAAAGCGGGCCGAATTTGAAAGTCTCGAGGAATAAAAAGTATTAATTAAAATACCGAAATTTTAACTGCGGTGTGTGCTATGAGTCGGCAGCTATTATATTCCTCGGGAACTTTACGACTCTTCATTTCAGTGAGAATAAATTTAAAATTTCGTCAAAGTGGCCCATAGGACCCAATGCAACAATATTATATCGGGCCCAGGAATAAAAAGTATACAATCCTGAGGCTCAAGTAGGTATTAAATAAGAATGTATTAGTGCCCTCTATAGATATCCCGGGGAACTTAAGGATTTCTGCAGTAGTTTGGCTGAAATTATCATTTTACTGCGCTTTGCTGAGAATAGCCAAGAGAGGGCGCAAGGAGACCGTGTCCAGGAATGCTGGGGATGAGTACCCAGGCGACCTAGCTTCCCTCAGTCCCCAAACTCCGCCGTTTACAAGAGTAGAGAGATTTAGTTGATCGTTTGAGTAACTCCGATAATGCTGCCCGATACTTCGCTGCAGAATTTGCAGATGCATCGTATCGTTATCGGAGTTCTCGAAATTATATACCAAAGCTCCCTATGGACGAGCAGCTTCATTTCCCTTGCTTTCCCATCCAACCGAAGGATTGCAGGCGAAATATATCGACGACATTATGCAAAAAGAGGTCTTCACATCTATAATAAAATCCCATTCTGTTCCCCATATGTACCGTGAAATACCGTGCCATGAGTAGGGCTGAAAAAAAAAGTTCCAAGTTATATTTGTTTGTTTATAATGAGTACTTTAATGATAGTTATAGATCTGTTTAAGGAATTTCAGAAACTTTATGTGCTTGCGCTAATAGACATTTTATTGAATAAAGAAATTGCGTGCGTTAAATATGTTAATTTCTCACGTTCTCAAGCCTGCAACTGATGCACCTCTCCCATAAAGAGTAGGCGTCCAGTCGCCCTGTTCCTAATGTAGAACAAGAACGGGCGATCGACGTGGAAGTTCACAATCCTGGGACGACCAACCGAGGTTCGCATGCCCATGGAAATTGACGTCACAGCCGCAGCGACGGTGCCCTTTTCGTTCACCTCGACCATAGCCTTGTGCCTCACGCCGGAAACATACAGCGACTTGTCTCCGGTTATCCCCGAGAAGTCAGACTTTTCATCGAACACAGACTTCAGTCCCATTTGTTTGAGTGTCGGAATCAGGTCGTAGTCGGTCCGCAACTCAAATTTCGGCAGCGTGAGGCTCACCGTTTTAGCAGACATCTGGTTGGTAATCTTCTGAAGCATCGAGACAGTGAGACCTTCTCGAAGCTGAGACACACCCATCTTGGCGTTTGGAAGCACGATGACCATGCTGTACTCTTCACCCTGGTATGGAAGTTCCACAGCTTGAGCCCTGAGGTCGTCCAGTCTTGTGTGACGGATCGAGCCTCTGAGAGCCATGGTCTTGACGTGGACCTCTTCGCTGCCTCGATTAAAGAACGGTCGCGGGACGGTGTTCTTTTGAGGAAACTGGTTGTGCCAGGTGCCATTGAAGTAGACAGCGTTCAAGAGGAACATCACGGTGTCCAACGGAAAGCCGTCATCGACGATGCTCGGAATCTTTCCTCGGGTCTTCTGGCTCACCCACTCGTTGACTTCGGACTGCACCTTCGGACCATCGTTTTCAAAGTCGACAGATCTCAGTTGCGCACCGAAGGATTCCGTCAGGGCCTTCTTGAAGCTATCCAGGACGGGAAGCCTTTTCTCAATCAAGACGGAGTTGGCGATGTCTAGGGTGACGTTTCCAGAGTTGGTGCCGGCCAGTAGTTTCTTGTAAGCTGCTAGCACGTCGTCTCGGTCGGTGAGTCCGAATCCGGCCTGGCCCAGAACTTTGGATAGCTCTTCTTCGGATGATCCGCCGGCTCCAGCGTAGATCATGGCGAGGGCTGTGGAGATGCTGGTTGGGGAGAAGAAGACATTGTCGTTGGGTTTTTCGGAAGTAAGCTGCTTGAGGAGGCTGACGCTGAATTCATTGTTGGCCTTGGCCAGTTTCTGCTCATCGCTCTGCGAGTAGCAGCTGGCTACCGCCATCAGGAGAAACAGAACAGTCGGAGCGAACATCGTGGAAGTTGTGATAGTGCTACTCCACCAAGGCGTTTTATATAAAAAATAGCCGAGCGACGCGAGTAGGTGCCCTTTGTCCACGCAATCTGTCTGCATGAGATATATGCTGACGCCAATTTTTGTTTCCCGCAGTTATCTCCACGGGCCTTTGTACTTTGCAGCGTGGAGAGGTGTGTTGTTGTTGCAATATCGATGGCGGATTTCGCAACATATTGCAACCTGTCTGGAAAATAAAATTAAGTGCGGGATTTCCCCGTGAGCTCACTGCAGGAAGTGTTCGTTCATACAAACAGTGATTAGCCGTGCTCAACCAGACAGCCACGTATCGCCTCGCATAACGTCGTGGGGGAGTCGCTTTCCTGCAACTAGCTTCCGTTTCACCGTCCCATAAAACAAATATGTCGTTGAAACTCGGGCACCTAGATAATCAAATCCAAATCAAATCAGTTTATTTTCACCTTGTAGAACTATAAATGAAGGAGCTGTGGAAAACCAATCTGCAGCATTGTAGCTTGATGAGTTCACAGACCCTTAAAGGAGCGGTGCAACGATATTCAATTGGAATGTTTTTCACTTTACACGAGTTCACTGGCACTATTGGGACTCAAGGATACTCACACGCAACGCCACTGGCCAAAGAAACGCCTTTGTTACGGTGTAATTTCAAGGACAAAAGCGATCATTTTCATTCAATCTCTCCTTTGCAAAATTTGATGACGTAACCTGGGGATCGCAGTACACCCAAGTGACGATATTTGAATGCGGTTCATAGATTGGACCCGAGCATTGCGCGGGCACTCGATTTGGGCTCGTGATAATTACAAGCTCGAGAAGCATTCGGGTAGTGGCCCGTGTCCAATCGCTGCAACGACGACAATAGCCGAGCCATAACAATGTCTGGAACCCAGCGCGTGTCCTGTGCTTTGCCAACCCCAGCGCGTGGCTATGATCAACATTGGCGGCATATAATCGGCTCCAGATCACGTGGACGCTTGTTCTGGCTGCGAGTTGAGGGGTAAACGCTGCTCGTTTTTCTTTAATTTTTTTGAGCCTTCTTTTGCGTGGGGTGAAAAACGAACGCGTGTTTTATAGGTCATTAACGTCAGGGATCCGTACTAAGCGGTATTTGCGCAAAGTACAAAAATTGTTTGCATCGCTCCTTTAATATTGGCAGCTAAGCAGCATCATGCTAAAATATTCACAGAAAAAAAAAGAAATAAAGTAATCTTAACAATACATTTCAAAAGCACACTCACCAGAAGAAAAAAAGATGCACTGGGTGAAAACGACCATAAGGAAAAAAAGCATTATGAACATAAAAGTTCAGGGCGCACACATTTAGACAAAAATCGTAAAATCATACCGTCTCGGTCACAAGGTGATAACTGTTTAATAGGGACGGTAGTATATAATATAACATAAGGAACCTTCCATAGATCGAGCGAGGTGTAGGAACTACTTAACTCTCTCTTTGTCCTGTTGAGTAACCAGCTATGGCCTTCTTTAGTAGGGGAGCCGGATTACGTATGTTATTGATATTGTTTCGTGTTTCTAATTTCTCCCGCAAACTTAATCGATATCTATACCAGTTGAACGCACTATTCACAGTGGAAGCGGTAAAACAAGTTGGTACTTGACGCTCCATAAAACATGTTGTAAATATGAAAAAAAAAAATATATATATATTACAATGCAAATTATAATACTTGCATTCTTTCTTTTTCTTTTTTTTCTTTTTTTCACTGTGAAAGTATTTAATTCGATTCCAACTACCATTTGCGTACGGTAGCTTTTGTCTCCAGAAACTGCTCCAAACTTTGTGGTCGATACTTACGCGGCGGAGGTCAGGTGGGTCAGTGCATAATGAGTTCAACCAACCAGCTTATCAAGGTATCCTGTTACTGGGTCAGTGCAGTACGGCTGCTACTCAGGCCAAGTTGACCTCATTATTCGGATTAGAACGTCAGAGCTCCTCTTATGATGTCCGGCCTTCACCACGCGCTTCGGGAGGGGCGCTAAGATGCGCGGGGCGCGTATAGTCACGTGACATTTTCACAGCTTTGGATTGGCTGCGATAGTTCATAGACAGCCGCTTAGGTCCATAGTAAGCTGAAATGGTGTATAGTTCGCACAGGGTATAAACTACGCGCAGAACACGTGTTTTATTTTTGTTATTTTTTTAAGGGGGGGGGGGTTACAATGAAAACAAGTAGATTTGCCTAAAAGCTGTCTTTGTAATGTCGGCGGACAATATGCTGGCGCTCCTCACCGACTTTGGTCTTCCAACATTTTACGCTAATTAGACTATGCTCGTTGTCACCTAACAAAAACAAACAAACAAATATAAGTTGCCTTCATATTTTATACGTCCGGAAGTAGTTGCTACACAATTCGGTTGTCAAAATAATAATAATAATGTTGTTCTTTTTTTTTCGCATATTGTTAGTTGTTATTTGGCTTCCAATGCAGGAGGGAGCATAAACAAATAGAATGGACCCAACAAGAAATTTTTAAAAATACACAAATGAAAAAAGCGACAATATTTAAACTGCCAGAAACAAGCTTGAACATTAACAGTGAATCGCTGTCGAAAATTCTTGAATGGACGAGACACTCGCAATATTCGCGGGAATACTCTTCCGCGCGTTGTGAGATTATAAAACCAAAATAAGATAAAAAAAAAGGCCCGGAAAGTGCACGAGATGGGGCGCGCGGAGAGCTCGGGGCAGAGAACGGGCTGGGCACCGGCTAATATCCACTTCGTTTCCCAACATGCTTGGCCGATGCCAGACGCATGTGCCAGATGCTACGAAAGCGCCGAGACGTTTGTGCGCCCTGCACACAGTGCTTAGGCAGTCATGACACGAGCTTGTTACGCGAACTGCTTCAGCGCATGTGGAGGCGCTGAACAGCACGATCCGGAGCTCGTTCTGCTCTGCTCAAGACCCAATACGGCAACGTGTCATTGTCTGAGAACGAGCCGATAGCTCGAAACGCATAGTTAGGGCTCCGGCCAGCCTAGAGCGGCCAGCCAAAGTGTGGTTTCTGCCTCTACATATTTCCGTCTCTACAACGTTACTGGTACGCGTGAAAAATACTGTTTTGTTAAACACTCCGTGCGCCAGTATAGGTACGACAGTCGTGTTTGCATGTTTGTGACGTGTCTGGCATGAAGTATTGAATTACATGAATTTGTTGAACGAGAGACGAGATGACTCACGAACAATGGTATACGTATAAAAGCTCTAGTCGATTAGCCCTGCGACGAATCGATAGTAATTCGATTTTAGATTGAAGATTCAACATGTTTGACAACGTAACATATTTTCGATAGAACAAGTAAAAATTTTGATACCAGATGCGTGTTACCACAGATGAAAATTAGTAACCTCTTCTTTTCTTTTTTACTACGGTTTTTGAGGTGGAAAATAGTACTAATATACTGTAAACGACTTAATTTTCGCGGGCTTAAATTTTCGCGAATCGGGCCAAAGCTGAGAATGTGAAATTATTCGCGGGTTCTAATTTTCGCGAATCGAGTGTAGCTTCCGTAGCGTTCACATATTGCCAGAATTGTTCGCGGGACGTATTTTTCGTGTTTGTAGGCGATTCGCGAAATTCGCGAAAATTAGGTCCTCGCGAAAATTTAGTCGTTTACAGTATGCGAATAACCGTTCTTATCCCACCAGGAAAATATTTAGGGACAATAAAACTGGTATGACTTGCACTCAGCTAGCAACACGAGATGGAATTCCCCGCAAGGTAATTAAAAAAAAGACACGGAAAAAAAATTACAAAAAAGGACGTGAGGTTTTGCTTGAGCTCGGGACCTTTTAAGTACTGATGTAAGAGCTCCTTTCTCGGGTTCTGCACACGGACACAATTAGTGACCGGGATTTGCTTTAATTGGCGTAATCGCCTCAGCGTGAGTGCGAGGAGCATTTCGCTGATCTCTCCGTATTTCCCGAGCTTCCGGAGCCTTTCTCGGAACATGCAAGAAAACTCGACCGGCGGAAATTCTTACCCATTTCTTTTCTGGTCCCGAAAGAAGTTAACGAATGGTGCCAGCTCGGCAAATTTCTTTCGTAATGATTATTTTTAACGTTTTATGAATGTTGGAGAGGGCGACATCTCCCCGACTATTCTTCTTTCGAATATAGGCAGTCTGCTTTGTTCCTTGATTCTCTTGTAATTTAAGAAGTGCGTTTTGAGTCTGCTCTTTGTACTCACGGGAACGGAATTTCATACGGAGAATTCGTTTTTTGCTTCTCTCTTGCATGGGGGGATTGTGAAAAGAAATGTGACTTCAAGCTTGGCTTTTGACCTTTGACCACGTGACTTGATGACACGATGCGACGTGATTCCTGTGTACAGATTCTTCGTTTGAGTGAATTTGAAGCGAACTCAAGCCTTTTTTCGTAATCGAAAAAAAAAACAGAAAATTATTAACGGGAAGGCGCCTCTACACTGAATTCGATTTCGCGTTTTCAGTTCATAAGGGTGCCCTCATTTCAATTCATGCACGGTTTTGGAGATAGAACTTTAAAACTTTTTCGTAAAAAAAAATTATATATATATATTTATAATTCTTGGAATGAAAAAAAAGTGTAAACGGCAAGCTTGGCAATTTCTTTGTGTTTTTTAAAGTTGTCGATCACTGATGCGGCCCCGAAGCGAAAACGGACGATTCTACCAGCTGTCAGGCTCGCATGTTTGACCGCTCGATGTTTTATCACTTCTCAGACTATTGCACTAGGCCTCTTTTCTGACACTCTCGAAATAAGTTTAATTATGCCTTACTAATTAATTTTTAAAAAAAGGTTCTTATATTTTGTATTATATTTAAAAAAAACGAAACTCTCTCTCTTTTTTTTTTTTACAGGCTTTAGTTGAGCTATTGGTAGACATTGGTGATGGGTCAGCTTGAACTTAGAGAACCAGACGTAGAAAGAGAACAGCCTCTGAAGAATACGATTACATATGCGAAGAAGTGTACTAAAGCAAATTGTTGTTAGCCAGCCGTTTTGTCTTACCCCGTCTTTTCTACGTCTGTTTCCGTGAGTTCAAGCTGACCCATTACCAAAATCTTTCTTTCGTGCTTTTTGGCAAAGTTTGGCAACTTCTTACGTGTGATGTCTCCAAAATAGTTGAATCAGCAAAAGCGTCAAGCTTAGCTTTTATTGATTACAATTTTCATATGATATATGCAAAATAAAGTTTGTCACATACATTTCAATGAACGAATCTTTCGAATGCAAATCTAAAACCACTTCCTCAAAAACCCAATATCTTTTTTTTATGTTTTATTAACGCGATAGCGTTTAGGAGCTCGTGTAGCAAAAATTCGGCGTCGGCATCGGTGGGACCTTAATCCCATAATGCAACGCGCGCAGTCACGTGTGATGTCACACGTGGCTGTAACGTCATGACCCTCTAGACCCGCTAAATTTGGCGGAGAAATTGCGAATTTGGCGGAAACTTTTCGCGCCAAACTTAGCGGGACAATTTCCTGCCAAATTTAGCGGGTCGATAGATTCATGACGTCACAGCCACGTGTGAGGTCACGTGACACGTGACGCTACCGACTAGGCCACGCACACAAGCTTGCACGGCTTGCGAAAGCGTGCGGGTTTATATGAGAAGGCTTTGCGAACGGGTCCCGATAACGCTATCGCGTTCCACCCTTAAAGGCGAAGCTTAAGCGTCCTCCAAGTTTCAGGAGCAAGGTATGAGTGCGGTTGATAAAAAAAATAAAAAGAGAAAATATTGTATTTTGTTGGTATGACCGCAATTAGCTTGACCCCTGTCAGTTGTTCGTTGTAACTACGTCCACGCATATGGAAGCTTTTCTGACCGAAATTGGGGCTTGGGATATGCTCAATTAACTATAATTAATATTTTACTGAAAACGTAAGCATAAAGATAAGCAAAGTTATCCGTCATTCGGAGTAAAAGTTATTTTACTCCGAAAGAAAGGTGGTCGTTTCACAACGCGAAATAAGTATATTTCAGGAGGCGAACGAAGCCTCTTTCTTTCGTTATTTAACATGTAAAAGTCGACGAAAATATCTGCGCTGCCGTCCCAGTGCCAGCTACTTTACACCGTGTCATACCAAAAAGATAAATAAGTAACAAAATAGAAAAAATTGTTGTATATTAGCAACTTTAACACAAAACCAAACGTGATGACTCATTCTAATACCATGCACATCATATACCCCATCGTTATCCCATAAGCAGTCAGTTATACACACCCCTCTAGAGTTCTTCATTATCCAAAAAGTTCTGGTCGCACACAATCAATATTTCTGTGCGATGCGGAAGTCACGACCGCGTGCAGTGCTCCTCGGATTGCCGGAAACAGTCGTGGTCCGAGCAGTTTTGAAATTGCGAACGATCGATTGCCGATTATTCGAAGCCGCAGCTCCAAGCGCTGGCGTTAACATTAAAAAAAGAAAGAAAGAAAGAAACGTCCCTAATAAAGAATAAATGTTCCCCAACTTCTACCGAGAGACCGCAGGTGCATTCTGGCGACGCTGCTCAAGACATATCGAAGAGAAACGTCCTCGTAAATGGGGCATTCCGCCGGACGGAGTCTGCGAATTAATTTGTCGAAAGACCCGGACGAATCCCCTTCGCGCTGTCATCTTTGTTTAATAGGCTGTGGAACCCGTTCTCGGCATGTGCAGTAGCTCTCTTTTGCGGAATATCGAACTCCGCGCATGCGTCCATAGTTCGGTCACTCGGCAGGTGCGGCGCCGGCCAAAATCACGGACGAAAAATTCGTCGCCGACTTTCTCGCCAAGTGTCCAGAGCCCCAGATGGAGACGGGCAGGGGTGGGGATTGGACCCAGGATCCCTGGGGGGTTCTGCAGCACGAGTTTTCCCTCCACGTGCTTCCAGCTGTGGTTCGCAAAGCAGCACAGTGCCCACGCACGCAAAAAGCACGTAGAAGTCGACACTCTGCAGCTTCTTGAAGTGGTTGGCCGCACGCAAAGTCAAAGTGGGAGAACGGGTTGATCCGTGCTCCTTTTCCTTCTTCTTATGAACAACATTTTACAACAATCACTCGAATGAGTCGTCAAGGTCACATGTTTCTGGGGGTCACTGGACGCTTGGTGAAAAGAACGATACACATATTTTAAAACCCTTACTTTCTTCACCGCCCTCCCTTATGGTTTTTTTTTTTTAACGATTATCTAATGAACGTATCTGTCTAGTTTGCATTTGCGAAGTGGTGCCTAATTTGCTGTACAGCGCGAATTCTAACCTTCTACTAGAGTGACTTCATACATTGTAAAGATATCCAGCAGCTTTGTTTGAGTAAATAGATGGTTTGATCGACAAATGGAAGCACACGGCATGGACACTTATAGTCTGGCACTGCTTGCACCCCTAGTCAGTATTTTCGATGATGTAGCGCTCCACCTAGCGGTTTTCAGGCTAACCACCACGAAGGGTTCGCATATTTAGAGTTCCATGTTTTCGGTAAATACTGACAAACCTAGAAAATTTAATTTCTTTACACAAGGGGAACAGAGAGCACATTATTCTGAGCAACTGGCTCGCACGCTAAAACCTACAAAATGTTTAAAAACTGTTCGGAAGCCGCAGCGAAGTCCCCACTATCCCTTCTTGAAAATAGAGCAAAAATGGAACAAGTTTACAATTATCTGTAATGCGAAATTAGAGCGCAGCTCTTGAGGAGGAGGAGGGGAGGGCACGGAGTGTAAGGTTAGCCCTCCTCTCCTTCCCCTCCCATTTAGCGGGAAATTTCCCCGATAAATTTGGCGAAAACTTTCCCGCTAAGTTTAGTGGGTTAAGTTTTCCCGCTAAAATTAGCGGAGAAATTGACGTCACGTGACCTCAATACCAATTTAGTTTCCCCGCTAAATTTATCGGGGAAACTGGAACGTCCCATAATGCAACGCGCGCGGTTACGCCGACGCCGACACCGCTCAACACGGAAACAGGCGCCTAAGAGCTGCGCTCTAAAAGTGGAGTGGTTTTGCACTATAGTCCGTTGCAACCTAAGAACGAAGGGCGAGGGTGAGCCGGGCTGGGGAGGAGGAAGCAGACGGAACGCTAAAGAGGGAAGGAGGTTTCCCCCTCTCTTCTCCAACGTTCCATCTGCTTCCTCCTCCGCGGCCCGTCTTACCCCTCGCCCTTCGTTCTTAGGTTGCGGGACACAGTATCAATATGAAAGTGCAGCGATAAAAGGAAGCTGCGAAAGCGCTTGACATACCTTCGAAGAGCTCGTAACTTGAAAAGACTTCCTGGGATTTTGCCTTAATCCATTGGTCACATCGCTGCTCGTCCGTGTGGTAGAAAATGTGAACCCCCTTGGTTCCTCGGCACAATTTCTCCGAACCCCGGCAGGCACAAAACAGTTATAAGGTATTGTCCCTCAAATTTGCTGTAAACGATCTTGTCAACGAGAGACGAAGTGGAAACCGATGCTCGTGTGTTGTCTCCGCATATCCAGCGACCTCCTACGTCGACAATTCACTCTCTCGGTTTTCTTTCGCCTGCGGGTCGTCTGGCGTCTGAAAATGTTGCCTCGTCACGCAGCGTAATCTTTTCTTCCCCATTTTTTGTAAGATTTAGTTTTTTACAGCCTACAACACACTTCCATCCTCGTCGCTTCGAACAAACACAACGAGGATGACAACGCACAAAGAAATCAAAAGCAAAAAAAAATGTTCTGTGTCCCGGCAATCTATACTTCGTTTCAGCTTAGGTCCGAGCGCGTTCGATGTTATGAGCCGAAGGGCCAATCAAACAGCGAAAGAGGCACAACGTCATGGCGTGCTTTCTGCAGTTGATAGGACCAGCCGGTATTCGCCGTCTCTCTGTGCACTGCTCCTCCGCCGGCTAGTCAAGTGCAGAGAGCACGCCATGACGTTGCGTTTTTCCGCTGTTTGATTGGCCCTTCGGCTCATAACATCGGCCGCGCCGTCAGTATGGTTGTAGGTGCTCGGTGGTGAAGACTCTCTGCTGGCTCTCGAGGCTTGGCCTAGGTGCTGTGACGTAGCTGGCGTCATAAAAAGGAAGAGCGCAGGCTTTAGTTTCTAGAAGGTTTTGGCAAAGTGTAACGTGTGGAGCCACAAAATTAAGCCGCCGCCACGTGTGTCTAGTTGTCGGCGGGCACGCATTTGTCATGTGCTTGAGAGAAAAGGCCAATTAGGGGCGCCGGATTCGCCTCCTCATGGTTTTACTACGTGAGCAAAACAATACGCGTCCCGGACGGCGTACCATTGTGAAACACTGATCAAAGCGGCGATCTCACTGCCGCAGAGATGATTCAGGCGATCCTATGCTCGGACTCGTGTTATCAGTAGAAATTTCATGTATGTGCGTGACGCATGGAGTCTCCTCCTAAAACGGAAAAGCGTTGCTTGCCATTTCAGATAGTGTCAGGTAACTGGCAACCATGATTTGAAGCACCAAAATTGCTAAGTGTCGTTACTCTGAAGGTATTTAGTGGCTCTAGGCTGCACACTTGCAGACCTGTCTCAACTCTCAGCAGCCTGGGACCTGGGACTGATGGCCTCCCCTGCGTTCTCACTTGCCGAGTTGGCAGTCGAAAAAGGCGCTGCATGAGTAAATGAATAAAGTAGAGGTCCTTGCATCGAGCGGCGGCTTGCGCCATCTATCAAGTTTGGCCGAACGAAAGCGTCTCCATGACGTCATCGAAACTTGCAAAGCGAGAACCCATGCCAGACCGCACGCCCCGCTGAAGTGCCAAACCTTTCCACGACAGGAGGCCATGTTCCGCAGGAGGTCACGGCCTACCTCTTGGCCCCCGTGGTGGCCTTGCTCGCCCTGCGGCTGCTGCCCGTGATGTGGACGCCCCTGTGGTACGCGTCCGCCGTGGTGGGCATGAGCGTGCTCTGTTTTCTCGCCCTGGGGCGCTGCCTGCACCGGCTACTCCCCAACGGCGTCGTCCCGGCGTCGGGCAAGGCCGTGCTCATCACTGGCTGCGACACCGGCTTCGGGCACTCGCTCGGCACTGCGCCTGGACAGGCTAGGCTACCAGGTGAGGACCGCTTCCCAGGTGGCTGGGTTTAGACCTCGGCGAGCGGTGGCGCCTTGGACCTCGGATTTCGTAGGCCTGTAGACGGTAAAAAAGACTACGAACAATACAGAATATGGAAGCTAAACACAAAGGAGGGGTGAGGACAGCACATGCCGGAGCTAAGCTAGGCACTCCGTAAGATGCATCAGTTCGTGTATGCGTCCGCGTCTGCTCGTTCACACGTTGGACGAGTCCCAGAACGAAAGATATATTTGGCATCACAAGTAGCGAAAAATCGCTTTGCTTGGTCATTCCGTCGAATTCAGTGAAGGTGCGAAATCACTAATACGCAGAACCTACCCTACTACGCAGCAGAGGGGTGGGAAAGAGAGAAAAAAGTGCTGGTAGACCGCTTACCACTGCCCCCCCCCCCACACACAGACACATTCCGCGCGGCGCAACGCCATTGGTCGCGCGCGCTATGGCACGTCGAACCAACAGCTGCGCCTGCGCCCCGTTGCTGGTGCTCTCTCCCATGACCTTGTTGAGATCCGACTAACACCAACACGAGCAAGCAAAGGTCTGTGCAGAGTTCCCAGTGAGCGCGTTGTTTACAAACAAGTCCGCATTCGCCCATACCAGGTGTGAGCACTGAGCACGCGCAAGAAAGCAGATTCGAGCGAGGTGAAGGGTCTGGGCATGCGCCGTGCCGACAGCACCGCCCCCGCAGCGATGAATGGACGGATGGATGGATGCTAACGGCTGCATCCTTTCATAACGTGCGGTACCTTGCGCCACCTAGCCTAGCTAGAAGCGGCGTGTATGCGGCGCTGGGTTGCCACACCTTCCGCGGTTACGTAGCTAGCCTAGCCTAGCCGTAGCCGAGCCTAGTAACCTAAGCGTAGCCCTGTAACCTAACCCTAACCTGGTCGATGCTTGCCAAAGCCAGGCCAGACCGGCGGATCTCGTTTCAAGAGCGGTCGGAATCTTGTCCACAGGGAGCTGGCCTGAAATGAAGAAGGGTGAAAAAGCACGCTCTTCGTCTCTTTTTAACCTAAGGGAGCCGCTTCAATTGATTCTTTTGTGGCGTAGAGTTACGGCACTCGGGGGGAAAAGCCGGGAACGTTCTTTTCGAGGCTCTCTTCCTATCTCTTTGTTTTCTTTTGTCTGAAGCGGGAGAGTTTGAATGATTGGCCTTTCCGGCTGCTCGAAGTTTAAGACTGCGACCGTTTATTTTTAGGGAAACTCTGACAGGCGGACACATTTGGGGCCCATATTTCTAAAAGTTAGTCTGAAGAAAAAAAAATGAAACCGTCAATTTGCGTTGTAACAGATTAGGCTGGGCCACCTTTTAGCACCCGTGCATGTGCTTGCATTCAATTTCACATCTTTTCTTCTTTTCTTTTTCGGGGGGGGGGGGGGGGGGGCGGGGGGGCAGCACTCAGAGCAGCATTTTCGTTTTTTTTTGCATGGCGGAAAATACGTAAAACACACACACACACACACACACGCACACGCACACGCACGCGCGCGCACGCACACGCACACGCACACGCACGCACACACACACACACACACACACACACACACACACACACACACACACACACACACACACACACACACACACACACACACACACACACACACACACACACACAAGGACAGAGAAAGTACACAGGACAGGAGGCGTCGCACGCAACTGAACTTTACTGAAGGAAACATAGAAAAAGAAGTAATAAAACCGCACATGCGCAAAGATGATGGACTTTCATTGACCACCTGGAAAGCCTGCCGTCATTCTTGAGTGCGCGTGGCTTGACCGATAAAACCCTGCACCTTATGTGGATAGGGCAACGGAAGGAGCACTGATGCACACGTTCGTGCCATGGGCCCTTGTCATGAATGCCGCGTGTATCTCGCGTTCCAATCTTGTTTTGAATTTTCCCATAATCTTGGTACTATTTAATTCGGCCACGACGCTCGCACCTATCACAATGTACAGCCAAGTGGCCAGACGGGGATTGCCCAATAGCGGCGGATTTTCTCTGATTCTATCATTAATGCACCTCCCGTCTGGCCAACATAAGCTCCTGCAAGACAGGGGGACCATGGTGGGCAACCCCTCAAAGCACATTGCCGAAGCTTGGTGGCATTACGCTAGCCGCACCCCCCTCCGCATCACCCAGCACTCTTATTGTTTATTATTTTAGCCTAGCTTGGAGAGTTTGTTTGTGGCGTTTTAAACTACTGGTTCTACTTATTTGTCACCTTTTTCCGGTTTTGATAGACCTTATGTAGATAAGACAGGACGAGGGCCCTGACTTGCGGGCGCTGGCTTGTCAGCCTCCTCTCCCCTGACAAGCGTCTTATAGGACCACCCGGGAGAGAACCCCACTCCTGCATTCTGTGTAGTTAGCTTGGAAAGTTTTCTTGTGCGGGCAAGATTTTTCGGAGGCAGCCAGGCAACTAGAGGCAATTCCCCTCTTTGGCTTCGAATGGGCCGAAACTTATTTGTACCTTTTTTCAGGTTGTGAGAGACCTTATGTAGATAAGACAGGACAAAGAGTCTAACTTAGGCCTTGCCCTCTCAGCCTCCTCTCCCCTGACAAGCCTCTTCAGCTTCTTAACCAACCCTTAGCAACATCACATAGGACCCGGGAAGGAACCCCACATCCTGCGAGATACATGAGGCATTCATGATAAGGGCCCATGGCACGAATGCTGTATTAGTGCTCCTTCTGTTGCCCTATCCGATAAGAAGCAGGCTTTAATCGGTCACGCTACGCTCACTCAACAGTGACGGCAGGTTTTCCAGCTGATCAATAAAAGTCCATCATCTTTGCGCATGTGCGGGTTTATTCTTCTTTTTATATGTTTCCTTCAATGAAGTTCAGTTGCAAGTTACGCCTCATCCTGTGTACCTCTTTCTCTGTCCCTGTTTTTTTTTGCGTATTTATTATGCATAAGTACCAACTAGCCCAACTCGCAGTGTTAATTATGTTGTTTTTGTTCCTATTTAGGGGTCACAACCAACGTTTTCTTGAATAGGCTAGATAGTAGCGCTCTTAATTCACTGCTCATAACACTTTTGCCCACACGCATAAATGCAGTCGTCGACGGCCTCCTGTGCGCTCTACAAGAAAGCACAGCTACACCCCGAATTATGAGGGGTATTGAGACACGTCCAAGACACCCGAACAGAATTTCTATGGCTGAACCTTGAAAAAAAAAAAGCTGCCCTTAATGAAAAAAAAAAATACAGGCAGTTGTAAGAGAAGAGCATGCATTTTTACATTTGTAATTCTGTTGTGTGTACTTTTAGACAGCCGGAAGTTAGCCAGACTCAATGGACGTCTGGTGTCTAGCTGTAGATGAAATTCTTTCTCCTTGTGCAATGGTAGCCAAGAAAACATATATTGGTAGATCATTAGGGAATGTGCTAGCATGACCCGCTTGAGCAGCACCTGCAACGTCCCTCTTTGGGAAACGCTAACGCTGACCCCTTCAATTTTCTGTTATGGCGTATTCGTTTGCTTCCTCTATTTTTTGCTGCCTTTTTTTGGTTTCGTTGCGGGGTCAGTGTTAGCGTTTCCCTAAGAGGAGACGATGTGTGGCGCTTTTGAAGGGTCATGCTAACGCATTATCTAAAGATCCACCAATGATCCTTCCTTTAATTTTTTTTTTCCGGTTTCTGTCGAACTCAGACTCGCGTCGGCTTGCCGCTTCGTGCGCCACATTTTGGCCAACCGAGCTAGGCGCTGCTTCCACTCTGTCTCATTCACCCGCCTTGCACGCTTAGCACTGCAAGTTCGGACTCGCCCCAGCATCCGGGCGCCCATTGGCTTCCGCCCCGTGACGTCACCTTCCTCTCGCCTTTGTCCTTCACTGCTCCCCTCCTCGTTACGCGGCGCCGCTTCCCTTTCCACTGTTTTGTCCGCAGACGGACGCCGTCAGCTTTCTCTGTCACTACTGTGTGGGGCGCCGCAGGCTGGTGCTAGTAGTCACACTGGCTAGAAGTTCTCATCTATAGCTGAGACAACAGATGCCCACTGACGCGGACTAACTTCCGGCACACACTGAAACATCGCACACCAATTTTTCCCCGTACTTCCTCAAACAATTTTAAACTAAAATGTAATTATCTTACATTAAAAAAGCTCAGTTCTTAGCATGCGTTTTCCACTTCCCAGCGCCGCTACTCTAATCGCCTCAAATAATATTTGGTTTCGAAATTTCTTCCTCCGGATGCTAGTGCTCTGGTGATGATGCCTTTGAAATCGTTTGAAAGAAAAATAACCTCTGAGTGAACTCTGCGGCAGCGCCAGAAATCTTGCAGAACCGGCGGTGTCCGTTCGTCTCCTTTACCTGACCGTTGATGACCTTCTTTGCAGCCTGTTTTTACCTGTCCACCAATGGCTTGCAGATGGCGTTGAGCTGTCTGAGCATTCGTTAGTGTAAACATTGGCCGGTTATTGTACAGGGTCTTTCTGGGCGCTATTCGAACGTAAAACAAATTCGTACAAATAAACCAACGAACAGAGGGCATTCAAACTTAACGCAAAGCTGTCTTTATAGGTGGCGCATTTATTATACTCTATTTGCACGAGTGTCAATTACGGGGAAGAAATGCCCAAAAAATCCTACTTTCTTTCCTTTGCACAAGGAGGAAAACAGTGGCGCTGCTGCTGTTTTCCTTTCTGTGCATAGGATATGCTGGATCTACTTCGCGGGTGTTCATATCAGAGAAGCTTTCACGTTTTTGCTGTATGTTGCGCAATCTATGAGGACCAGCGTCATCCAGACAGTTTTCGGAGTTTTCTTTTCTGTGCATAAAAAACAAACAAAGACAAAATGCTCCTTAAGATTAGAGTTTTCGTAAAACCTGCATTCATGAAATTTCGAGAATAAATGCGCGTGCACCTGAAGACACCTTTACGTCGAGCGGTTTAACTTGCTCTCCATTCATTCTGGTTTATTTATACGTGTTTTGGGTTTTTACGCCCAAAGAACGCTCAAAAACAAGCCTTCACAGAAAAAATAAAAAAAAGGTCGGGCAATGATTTACGAGGCGATTGACTTGTGTGCTACTCAGGTTCACTTTGGCGAAGGGAATCGAGTGGTAACCAGGCTATCAGGTGTTCGCAGGGTGTCTGTTTCCTGACGGAGAAGGTGCTAGGGGCCTCCGCAGGGAAGGCTCGGCCGCACTGCACGTCGTCCGACTCGACGTCACGAAGGACGACCATTTCCGTGAGGCTCTGGATTACGTGAAGCACAACCTAAACGGGAATGGTGAGTTTATTTATATTTTTATTGTGTGTAATTTAAGCGGTATACAGCGGATCCAGAAAGCAAGACAGATATGAATATTGTTTCTCAAGGTCACCCCATGATTTTACTACATTAAGGACGCCTGTCTGACAGTCGGACTCAATTTCTCATTTACAGCGAAAGCGTGAAGTACAAGAAATTAATTACAACTTTTGCTCGCGTTTTCTATATACCTGTCGGACACGAAAATGAATGAACAGAAAGATATAAGAGCTGCTTTTTTTAAGTCGCAATAAAATCTAAGGAACGAGCTTATCCTTTACGTGCGTCACCGAAGTTGAAGAGCGCGCCGCACTTCCTCCTCTCAATCACCGCCAGAATCTCTGTCAGGCTGGCACAGTCTCATCGATATTAACACGCATCGTCACCTATCACTTAGATCACAAAAAGTTGACAGCTTTCATGCCGCACCGATAACACCTCGCATGTTTCATATCCCTCTCAAATACCATTCGAGAATTGTATTTTTTTTTTTGCTCAAACAGCCAAAACGTCAAAAGTGACTTCCCAATCACACACTGCAACTCACGAGATTTGGACCATTTCAAAGGATAGTTGCAGAACCCTCTTCGTGTTTTACCAAGTTATACTTCACCAGCGGAATGCATTTCACTCCCCGAGAGCCCAATGACCTTGGCGCGGACAGGTTTTACTTAGTTGGAACGGCTGGATGCGCCGCACCCTTGTGGTTTTCCCCTAGGCCGCGCCGTTCTACCGTAGCACTAGAGCGCCAGTCCAGACAGCCGTCTCTGCTGCTTCGGTAAACCAGAGGCAGCGCTTGGGGACCGTTTGGCGCTCTATAGGGCGCGCAGTCTAATGTAAATCAGCGAAGTGGAATGTATACATGGCTTGCACGTGACGTCAGTCCGCCCTTCTTTCTGGTGGCCAGAAGCGTCGCATTAACAAAGCGGAAGCTACGCTCCCACGCGCCCTTTCCCCTATTATGTCTGACGTGGTCTGACAAAGTGACGTTAGTGCAAACGCTCCGGAGCCATGGGCGATACGTTAGGGAGTTTTCGTAAACCGCGTTTCCCCCCTCCGCTAAGCCCTCCTCAACGAAGAAGTTGCTACTGCGCCTCGCGCGCCATTAGCCCTGACTGTAGAGTTCCGGGTATCGTAGCGGGTTGCGGAGGGCGTTGCGGAATGGCGAAAACGGTCTACGAAAACTCCCTGTTATTTCCTCTCTCGTAAAGGCCGACGTACAAAATCCTTTTCCGCAAGATAGGAAAATCCTCCTTGCCACCCTTCCCGTTTCCTCCTCTCCCTCTGATAACTTGACGGCGGGAGACTCCTTTGCTGGTGCATCTTGGGGCTGGATAAGCCGGGAGCTTATCCTATCGTATCCAGCCCCAAGATGCAGCAACAAAAAGAGTCCCCCCGCCGTCAAGATAGAAGTGGGAGAGCGGTAAACGGGAAGGATGGCGAGGAGACATATTCCTACCTCGCGGAAAAACGTTTTTAGCTTGATTGAAGAGCGCAGCTCTTTGGTGCCCGTTTCCGGCTTGAGCGGCGTCGTCGCCGTCGGCGCAACCGCGCGTTGCATTACGGGACGTTTCCCAAAATGACATCACACGTGACGTCACGACGGTAACGTCACGACGTTACACTCCTGACCTCACGTGTGACGTCATTATAGGAAACACGTGACGTATGACTTCACGTGTGACGTCACACGTATCTAACATTGCCAATATTCCCCACTAAATTTAGCGGGAAAATTTTCCTGCTAAATTTGGCGGAAAAATATTTCCGCTAAATTTAGCGGGAAAGGTAGAGGGGCGCATACCCTCCCCCGTACCCTCCCCTCCTCCTCCTCAAGAGCTGCGCTCTAATTCGGCATTACAAAAAATTGTAAACGTCTTTCATTTGTTTTTGCGTGTTTTTCTTCGAAGTTTGGGAACTTCTTGCTTTTTCTTTATTGTTTTGTGCGCTTGTATACCTGATTCTTGTATTCTCTTAACAGCAATATGTTAAAACATTTTTTTTTCTTGTTAGAGAAACGTATATTTGTGTAGCTTTTCTTCTCAATTTCTGGTATTTTCAAAAGGTCGGTGTTAAGGGCTGTTTATACTCCGACGTTGAGCGCAGTGAACGCAGCGTAGCGCAGAACGCGCGCCTTTCATTGGCCGGTCAAAAAGGAAATCGATATCTGCGACCAATCAGTATCTGTGCGCGCTGCGCTAAGCCGCGCCCGTCGACGTTACATTGGAGTATAAACGTACCTTTAGTGTTGTAGTGTTGTTCTAGAATACTGCATGCTCCTTATCAATCGGAGTGTTTGTGTTGTTCCTTTTTAAGGATACTGTTTTATTTTCGATCCAGAAGATCAGATAAGGCAACACTTCTTTAATTGCAGTGAACCTAATGGGGGTCGACGGTATTTCAAAATAAATATAACCCTCTCCCTTATATAGTGCCACCTCTTGCGCTGGCCGTTGAAGTAAATAAAAGAATAAACAACTCTCTGGCTATTCTTTTTTGTGACTATGTGCTCGATGAGAACGCAGCGACCCTCTTCCAGGGCTCTGGGCCGTCGTGGCCAACGCCGGCGTGTTCTTGGCAATGGAGCTGGAGTGGTGGTCCATGGAAGACGTGCACCGGACCTTCGACGTGAACGTGTACGGATGCCTGCGCGCCGTCAAGACCTTCCTGCCGCTGCTTCGGCAGTCCCAAGGGAGGGTGGTGCTCACGGCCAGCTACGCCGGTGAGACCCACGGCTCGGAAATTCTAGAGGATCAGCGATCAGAGTGACAAGCAACCAAAACACAGCTGTACATATGTCCATTTCACATGTAATAATAAAAATACCTGAGAACATGCAACCGACCTGGAAAATATTTAAACGTCTTGAACACCCGATACTTGACAACAACAACAACAAAAAGGTACATACATGCGGTTTTTGTGTGTGTGTTGTTTACTTTTCCATTTTCAATTTAGATGCACGTTGTGTGCAACAGTTTCTATGCTCGAGCTTAATTCATCAATTAGCCAGAGAATATGTTCGTGGACAAGTGGAAAACTGTAAAGGAGTGATCGGGGATTTAAGGCAATCTGCTTTCAGAAGAGTGTATGTCTATGCGTGCATGTTTCCGACGGAGCGTCAGAAATGCGCAACGTCTTGTTCCAGGACGAGCCACAACGACGTGGAACAACGTGTACAGCATGACCAAGCACGCCGTGGTGTCTCTGGGCGACGGACTGAGGAGGGAAGCGGTCAAGTGGGGCATCTCCGTGTCCCTCATCGAGCCCACCTATTACAGGTACAGTCACGGCGCGTGCTTTATATGTTAAACGGTTACTGCTACTGTCTACGCAGTAAGTCGAGTAGATCCTAACGTCTCATCCGGATTATCGGATAAAAAATAATAATTCTCCCATATAAACTACTACTTCCGTTGTGTGTTTGTTTAGATAGCGGGAAGTTGGTTAGCTGCAATGGGCATCTGGGGTTTGCGCTCTAATAATACTTCTTCTCATCCTATGATGGACTAAAGGTCAAAGGTATACGGGCCGCCAGGTCCAATCACGCTCCACGCTAAACTATGACGTTCTCAACATTGATTAGGAAGGGACGAATAATGCTCCTAATCAAAATCGCTGCAATCATTTCTATAGCTTCCACACTGCAAAGAACCTGTACGTCGTGGCTTTCTTTGCAATGTAAAATTGATGAGTCACTCAGTACTATTCGATTCGAACAACTGTCCGCCCAACCCCTTCAGTGATCCGAGACGCGGGCAACAATACGTGCATTCTAGCGAAATACCGCGGAATTTCTAAGTGGTTCGCGATTGAATCTGGCGGTTCGTAGCTTTTGCCTTAGTTCATTGTATATAATGTGAGACGAAGTATGGATGACAAATTTAGCCAGTGCAGTACAACTGCTAGCCTCAACCGCATGCCGCTGACGCTTTTCCAGATCAACAAGCAGGGATGGGGATTAACCCAGGATTCCTGGGTTCTGCAGCAAAAGCATTTCTTCCACGTGCTCCGAGCCGCAATGCGTGAACACACTGGGCAATCAATCACCCTAAAAAAAATAATAATTTGTATGCGGGAATTACTGCCACCTTGCATTCCAGGGCTCGAAGCTAAGATCCTCTTATGCTAATATTCACCTCAAAAATTGCAGTAAAAATAAAAAATCTCGGTTTTTTGAGGACCATTATTGATTTACTTCCTCTATGTGGTGTATTAAAGCAGAAGGGGGTGAATCTTAAATTTTTTTTTAAACGTACAAGTTTCAAACGCCATGAACATCGTTTCTTCCTTCGACAACTAAATCCAGTAAAAACTACTTTGAGCAGCGCAAAACTTTTTTTTTCTTGAGATAAAAACGAGGATAGACAGAGGGCGTGTTCTGTAGCTTTTTACCAGACATGTACAAGTTACTCAAAATAAGTAATTAAGTTAAGTTACTGAATATCGGCCTCAAAAGTAATTTGAGTAGAGTAGAAGTTACTCAAATGAAAAGTAATTGAGTAAATTACTAACTACCGTAACAAAGTAGCGAATTACTTTTCAAGCTACTTCTATTTATTTTTTATTGTAACAAAAAGTACATAAATGTTTTGATTCGTTAGCGAAATTCTGCTAGCCAAATATAAAGCGGTTGTGTCTTCACATATATTCTTTATTAGCTGGTTCCCCTTCTGTGTGATTCAATGTTTTGTTCTTTTTGATTTCTGGTCAATGATGTACCGCGGATGTATAATTTCAACTTAAAGGTTTAGCGCTGCCTCAGCTTGATTTTGCCGACAGTGTTTGCTTGTTTACAGTGTTGCGTAAAGTACCTCCAAAAAGTACTTGAAGTAAGGTACAAAGTCAATTAGAGGTTTAGTACTTTAAATATCGTAAATACACCGGGTGCAACGTGCTTTAAGTAAAGTACTATAAATTATACACACTTTTAAAGTAAAGTGCAACTACTTTTTAACACAATATTTCATGATGCCCTCTCATACCCTATTTTTTAACTTTATCTTAACTGGTATGCATTGCTCCAGAAGTAATTGGAGGAGCGTCATTTTTTTTTCGTTTCTGAAATCGCGTCAAATTTTGGATAAAGTCAAGTCGCCATGGAGTAGTTGTTTTACTCTCGCTGACGAACTATTTAACACGATACACTTATGAGGCACTTATTTTTATTTGTCTTATAGCCGTCACTACTTCACTCAGAGAAATTACCAGATGACGTCGAAAGACGATAGCGCGTTTTCACATGACGATACGCCATCTTTTTTTTTTTTCAAATTTAGGAATTACTTTAAAGTTGGGAATTTTATTTTTCAGAAATTACCAGGAAAAATACTTTAGTAAAGTACAAATTCATGCTCAGAAATTGTACTTCAAGGAAAGTACGAGTTTTCTAATCCTACTTGAAAAAGTACTTAAAGTACAATGTTCTAAAAATACTTCCCAATTCAGAAATTTTTTTTTAAACGTGTGGGTAATTTTTGAGCTTCTTGAACGATATTCCAATCTTAAATGACCTGCATATTTTGAGTTATGGGAGAAAAGCCAACGCAAAGAGGTCACCTTTGCGTTGCCCTTTAGCACGCGATCCTTCAAGTACAGTAAAGACTACGGGAGCACCAGATGGGCTTCAGAGCGAGTGCTGTATTTTGTTGACTCCATTGGGTGAGGTTGCAGTGTGTACACATCCTGTAGTGAGCGAGAGTTTCTACGTTGGGGAGAAGTGGGGTCAAACCCTTTCTCTAAATACTTCAAGTTTCCCTGAGCTTCTGGACACAAAGAAATGCAAGTCTTCGGCGCTAATCCCGCATTTACTCGGCCTGACTTGCAGCGTGCATGTCCACTCCCCGTGCATCGTAGCAGGGTTGTTGCAGTGGGGGCTGGAAAAACTTTAGAGGGGTTCGGATCCTCCAAAATACCCTCCCTCCCCCTCCCCCCCCCCCCCCGCTGCCTACGCCACATGCTTCCCTCTTTGCAAATATCAGCCAATCTTCCAACATCTTTTTTTCTTTGCAGGAATGTTTGTTGACCAACGAAACTATTACTAAAGTTGAAAAGTAATTTGTAATTTGAGTAGAACTTACTCGGAAAAAGTAATTAAAGTAAACTACTAATTATCGAAATAAAAATGTAACTGAAAGTTACAAAACTATGCCGAAAAGTAGTTAAACTACAGTAACTTGAGTAGAGTAGTTGAACTACGTACAAGTCTGCTTTTACACACAAGCCGAGAGCCTCTGTGACTCCATCAGTGCGGCACCTACTGGCATGAAGATGAAGCTTTTAGGTAGAACGTACGTAGTTCTGTAGAAACAAATAGAATGAACTGAAAAAAGAAGATATTCTTTCTTCGAAATGTGCGTCATCAAGACTTAAGAACTTAAGGCCCGCCGTATCAAAAGGCTTTTTTCAAACGTTGGACAGGAGGTGGAAGAATGTTTAGTTTCCGCGTTAACCTCTATAGACGCTTTGCGCACGCGCCACATTACAACCGCCATTGCTGACTGTCTCTAGTATTACCGAGATACCGCGCCACTGGAAACGGGCGTTGACGAGCCTCCACAAGGGCCAATGCTGGGGAGGAGGACACAATAGAATCTAAGGTGGCAATAGCCTGGCCTGCTAGTGTAATGATGAAGTGAACGGAATAAGAGGAAACGAAAAGTGAAGGTTGTTTATGGCGGCGCCCATCCAGAGCTGCTGCAAAGCGTCTATAAACTCCCCTCAAAGCGCCGCTCTTGTCTTGCAGAACTGCCATCATACCGACCGCAGAGGCGATCCTCAAGAAGTACAAGGAGGTGCCGCAGGAGGTCACGGAACTCTACGGCGAGAGCTACGTTCACGACATGACCACCCGGTGCCTGGAAGCGATGGACCTGCTCGCTCGAAACGACATCGGCGAAGTGATCGACGCCCTCGAACACGCCGTCTGCTCCCGGTACCCGAAGGCATCGTACAAGTGCGACGGCTTCCTCCGCTGGCTCGTCACGATGGTGGGCATCTGCCTGCCGTCGGTGCTGTTCGACGTCGCCGACTACATGCTCTACACGGGACACACGACCGGCAAGGACGGAAAGCTCGTCAGGAAGCGCGGGTTCCTCGGCGCCGTCGCCGGAAGACTCAAGGACATCTTTTTGACCGGCTGGGCGAAGCAACGCTGATTGTACCAGGACCGCCCTCCAGTCTTCGTGATGCCGGCGTTATGTCTGTGATGCACTACTGCGGATGACGTGTGCTCCCTCGAGAAATTTTGACCCTTTCGCCATTTGACCTTTTTATCATATATGGGAGTCCGACTGGAACTGCAATGTTACGTTCAAGTGCCTGATATTGCTAATTTTGGACCATCCACTATTTGACCTTTTTATCATATATGGGAGTCCGACTGGAACTGCAATGTTACGTTCAGGTGCCTGATATTGCTAATTTTGACCCATCCACTATTTGACCTTTTTATCATATATGGGAGTCCGACTGGAACTGCAATGTTACGTTCAGGTGCCTGATATTGCTAATTTTGACCCATCCACTATTTGACCTTTTTATCATATATGGGAGTCCGACTGGAACTGCAATGTTACGTTCAGGTGCCTGATATTGCTAATTTTGACCCATCCACTATTTGAACTTTTTATCATATATGGGAGTCCGACTGGAACTGCAATGTTACGTTCAGGTGCCTGATATTGCTAATTTTGACCCATCCACTATTTGACCTTTTTATCATATATGGGAGTCCGACTGGAACTGCAATGTTACGTTCAGGTGCCTGATATTGCTAATTTTGACCCATCCACTATTTGAACTTTTTATCATATATGGGAGTCCGACTGGAACTGCAATGTTACGTTCAGGTGCCTGATATTGCTAATTTTGACCCATCCACTATTTGACCTTTTTATCATATATGGGAGTCCGACTGGAACTGCAATGTTACGTTCAGGTGCCTGATATTGCTAATTTTGACCCATCCACTATTTGAACTTTTTATCATATATGGGAGTCCGACTGGAACTGCAATGTTACGTTCAGGTGCCTGATATTGCTAATTTTGACCCATCCACTATTTGACCTTTTTATCATATATGGGAGTCCGACTGGAACTGCAATGTTACGTTCAGGTGCCTGATATTGCTAATTTTGACCCATCCACTATTTGACCTTTTTATCATATATGGGAGTCCGACTGGAACTGCAATGTTACGTTCAGGTGCCTGATATTGCTAATTTTGACCCATCCACTATTTGACCTTTTTATCATATATGGGAGTCCGACTGGAACTGCAATGTTACGTTCAAGTGCCTGATATTGCTAATTTTGGACCATCCACTATTTGACCTTTTTATCATATATGGGAGTCCGACTGGAACTGCAATGTTACGTTCAGGTGCCTGATATTGCTAATTTTGACCCATCCACTATTTGACCTTTTTATCATATATGGGAGTCCGACTGGAACTGCAATGTTACGTTCAGGTGCCTGATATTGCTAATTTTGACCCATCCACTATTTGACCTTTTTATCATATATGGGAGTCCGACTGGAACTGCAATGTTACGTTCAGGTGCCTGATATTGCTAATTTTGACCCATCCACTATTTGACCTTTTTATCATATATGGGAGTCCGACTGGAACTGCAATGTTACGTTCAGGTGCCTGATATTGCTAATTTTGACCCATCCACTATTTGACCTTTTTATCATATATGGGAGTCCGACTGGAACTGCAATGTTACGTTCAGGTGCCTGATATTGCTAATTTTGACCCATCCACTATTTGACCTTTTTATCATATATGGGAGTCCGACTGGAACTGCAATGTTACGTTCAGGTGCCTGATATTGCTAATTTTGACCCATCCACTATTTGAACTTTTTATCATATATGGGAGTCCGACTGGAACTGCAATGTTACGTTCAGGTGCCTGATATTGCTAATTTTGACCCATCCACTATTTGACCTTTTTATCATATATGGGAGTCCGACTGGAACTGCAATGTTACGTTCAGGTGCCTGATATTGCTAATTTTGACCCATCCACTATTTGACCTTTTTATCATATATGGGAGTCCGACTGGAACTGCAATGTTACGTTCAGGTGCCTGATATTGCTAATTTTGACCCATCCACTATTTGAACTTTTTATCATATATGGGAGTCCGACTGGAACTGCAATGTTACGTTCAGGTGCCTGATATTGCTAATTTTGACCCATCCACTATTTGACCTTTTTATCATATATGGGAGTCCGACTGGAACTGCAATGTTACGTTCAGGTGCCTGATATTGCTAATTTTGACCCATCCACTATTTGAACTTTTTATCATATATGGGAGTCCGACTGGAACTGCAATGTTACGTTCAGGTGCCTGATATTGCTAATTTTGACCCATCCACTATTTGACCTTTTTATCATATATGGGAGTCCGACTGGAACTGCAATGTTACGTTCAGGTGCCTGATATTGCTAATTTTGACCCATCCACTATTTGACCTTTTTATCATATATGGGAGTCCGACTGGAACTGCAATGTTACGTTCAGGTGCCTGATATTGCTAATTTTGACCCATCCACTATTTGACCTTTTTATCATATATGGGAGTCCGACTGGA